>VYXH01001116.1:32444-76207 GCA_013397275.1 Burhinus bistriatus | reverse complement strand
AGTGACAGCGGCGGGGCTGGGATCCCCGCACGCTGTGAGACGGGGCAGCGCCGAGCAGCCCGGCTGCGCCAGGCAGGCGGTGTTGGCAATCCTTCTCTGCCCAAAATCCCCGTTTCAGCTTGGAGGGTGACAGTGGTGGCTCCGGCCCCCTCCCCAGGAACAGGGGTTGGTGGCAGCACAGCTGGTTTAGGCTCTGAACCCCTTGGAGAAAGTGGCTGCAGCCATCCTACTTCTCCAGGTTGCCCAGAGTGGGTGACAACAGTCACAGACTTCTGCAAAGTCGCAGGGACACACGATCGTGGTAGCAAAACTCCCGAGACTGAACTAGACTTGTCTGACTGTTCTGACAAAAGGTGTAGATATGGTGACAACAGCAGGAGACGCCCCCAGCCTTCTCCTTGTACGGATTACAGTGCAAACACCGAGACAGCTGGTATCAGCAGCATTCGCTTTCTTTCTGAACACTGGCATCATCACACTTTCTCCTCGTTGCCCACTGGGTTTGGCAGCCATCACTGCACCAGCCTCACTTTTCTTTTCACTGTTTTTTGATCACAACGCTAAGTTTTTCAGGAGATGTAACAGCAACAAGTTCCTTTTGAATCTTTACGCTGCTTCTGTTTGTTCTAGAGGTTGTACAGGGTCTGATTCATTTGGGTTGCCCATCTAGGTGACACTATAGCTCGTAATGTTGACGGCCATTTTTTCTGATTTATTCATCTGTTGGGTATTTTTGTCATTGCTTTTCTGGCAGGTTTAAGGCAAACCTGTGAGGAAGATCATTTGGAATGTAAATGAAGGCTAGGTGTACATATAGCAGTGAAATAAAATATCTGAATGAAGTCCTTTGTCTGCTTTGGAATAGCGTATTTATAAAATCTTCTTTCTTCTCACTAGAACATGCGAGTGTACTACATAGTTCCCTTGCTTAAACTGGCAGAAATGTATTTATTTTTTTAATACTAGTGAACATCAAAACTTGAGTTTTAATGATGCAGCTATAGCCATGATGTAATAAAGTGATCTCTGATTTGTCTGTTGATCATCTCAGATATGCAACAAATTTGTATGTTCAAACTTCTACAGAGATATTAACTGGATGTCTGTCACATATTGATGAAAATTTAAAGAGCAGATGGGATGAATTTTTTACTGTATTTTCTGATGTTGGATCAGAATCTCATTTCAAAACTCTTCCTAAAGCATGTATGCAAGATACAATTCTTTTTTTATTATTATTTGAAGCAGCCACTCTTTCTTTGTTTGAGATTTTTCATAACATTTATCATTAGTCATTTTTTCCCTATCAGTACCAGTCAGTCAAAGTATAAGGTATTTTGTGGCAAAATTAAAGTATTCATAGGTTGAAATAAATTTGGGGTGATGTAACTGTACAAAGTCAGAGCAAAATTGAAAACTGTTCTGTGCCTTTCAGATCTGACTGAAGAGCAGCAACTTTATTCTGAGGACATATGAACTTCCAAAAAAAATTTTACTTGCTTTGTCTAGGATCCTTGCTGAGGGGTTGATTATTTTATTAGAGTTCTTGAAGATGCAACTGGAACAATAGAGGAGATCTGTGCATTGATTACCATGTTAACTGTAATCAGTATCAGTGGGTGTTTTTGACCTGTTTTACTGCAGGAAAAAAAATTCATTAAATATTTTGTCACAGTACTAACTAATTCAGCTGGAAGTAAACATTTAAGCATTTATCTGTATTCATGATTGACTTACCACTTTCTGGTTTATTATTTTGCATGCTGTTTGGAACTGTCTGGTTTATGTGTACATCTGCTAGTTCCCTCATTTCCTTCAGATTTTACTTTCAAATTTTAGCTTTTCATCACCTGTTCTCTTATTAATAATCCATGTCTTATCTCCCAAACTAATTTGCTTAATATTTAGTGTTTCCGCCCTTGAAAATTCATCTTACCAGTACTCAAAAAGAGCACCATCTTTTCCTACAGTGAATGTTGCCTTTGAGATGTACCTTGTCTTGTCCAAATATTATAGAAAAAGATTTATCTAAGGAGAAAACATAGTTCGGCTAGTGTTCTACATTTTGTGTAAATAGCCTTCTGTAAAATTTGTAGCCTTTTTTTTTTTTTTTTTTATCTTGACTGGTAGGGAATATTTGTTTAGACTTTCCAATTGTAAATAGTTAGATCATGTTCTTACACAGTGTTGCAGCAGTCAAATGCTTTAGAATTTTATGCTATATATTACAGAGCTACCACTGATGTGGGGTTTTCAGAGGTATATTAGGAAACAAACCATCTCAACAAACCTCCTAGAATTTGTAGAAATTTGTTCTTCGTGCTCCAAAATGGTCGAGTGTGGGACAAAAGAGACTCAGCCACCACATTCGAGTAGGGGAGAGCAGGAATCTTTCTAACCAATATTTTCTGTAGAAAATGAATGTGCTGTAATATTCTCCGGTCTGCAGAAACAGGTGAAAACGTTGTTGTTCAACAGCGGGTCTGCCTTGGACGTGACCGTAAATTCTGAGTTGAGCTGGGAAGGATTGCCTCCTCTGTCAGACCAGCTCCGCAGATTGCTCCTGCGTGGCAGGCGAGCGCTGCTGAACTGCCGCGCTTTTACCCAAGTGAGGGTTGGTTGACATTGAGTGGCAAAAGAGCTACAGGCGTGTAAAAATACAGGTGACAAAGGGGTTAGTGGGTAAACGTGCATTCCACAGTTCATTTAGCTGTTTCAGTTGTGCCTAGCCCCCACCTCGGATACCTACGTCCTTTGGCAGGGATAGGACTTGGGTTTTGTGTTCTAGTTGCCCATCTGTGAAACAGGGATAGATGAACTTTCCTGCTTTGAGAACAGAGTTTGTTGTTGATAAGAACAGTTAATCTTCCTTGCTATGTGACTGAAGGGTCAGTAACTGTTCAGATGCACTATGTTATGAAGCATCCGCTTTTCAGAAAGAAATTAATGCTTAATTTAAAATCTCATTTCCTATAGCTAAAACTTTTTCTTGGATATTGTTTATGACATGATTTTTAGTTGGTGATGTCAAGAAGTCCTTGTGATTTGAATCTTGATGGTTTTATCTGGTACCTGTTCTGTTTCTCATGCTCCTCTGTTCTCGTTCCATAAAAAGCCCTCCCTGCCTGGTGCCGGTGGGTCATGAATGAATACAAAGAAAGTTTTAATGGGGTACACATGCAAGTTTGTAACAAGTGGTGTAATGAGAAAGTCATAACTTCCAGGCCTTCAGACCGTGTGCATCGTAAGGAATAGGATACCTTTCCATATTCTGGTCCTGACAATGAATAAAACCTATTTCTTTGAGGATTTAGTCTCTCTTGTGTTTTCAAGTCTGCGATAGGGCCCATGTGAGATCCCCCTTTTTGCCAAACCTGTTGTTTAACAAGAAGGTGGTTGTCTTCCTCTGATAAGATACGGAAATATGCTGTTACAGTCAGGTGCGCCAAAGTGTGTTTGCAGTCATGGGAGTCTGGGCTGGGGGGGACTCGAGGGAGCAAAGTAGTCCATCCCTCTGCGGTGTCAGGTACGCCAGCCCCATTCTAAATGGATGTTGATCAATTACTTGAAGTTTGCCAACAGTGAAGTCACCTCTGACGCCCAAAGCAGTATAGTTCATTGCAACCATTATTATCAGAAAGCATTTTCTTGATGCGCTTTTAAGCCTCTTGCCTCTAGTTCTGTCACTTTAAGCATGAAGAACAGATTATTCTTTTCCACTCCAAAAACCTTTTATGTACTTGAAGACTGCTGGTTGCCAGGCCCCAGCCAGCCCTCTCCTCTTCAGCATATACAAGGCCAAATCCTTTTATGTTTTCTTATAGGTTACATTTTTTCTAAAGCTGAGTGTTTTGTGCTTTTCCTACTTTGTTTTTGCTAACTGGGTCCACATCTGTCTTGAAGCACGGTACCCATGTGTGGATGCAGTGCACCAGCTGAGGGCTCAGTAACATTGAGTGCGGAGTAGAAGGACTACTGCCGATACCTCTCAGGCTATTCCATTTCTGCATCTCAGTATGGTGATTGCTTTTTCTGAAAGAGCCTGTCGGCGTTGGCTCGCGTTAGGTAATGACGTTGTGTTGGTTGTAACTCTTCTCCCACTCTGCTGGTGTCATTTGGTGGTTTTTCAGTCCTGTGTTTGATCAGCAGACAGTGCCTGCCCAGAACCTTGCACTTGTTCCTGCTGGGATCAAGTGATTCATTTTTGAGCCTGGTTAGACCACTGGAGATGGCTGGAGAAAATTCAGGTGTCTTTATACAACTTGGTTTTGATGCCACCTGGGAGTATTATCCATTTCCTTGTTTTCCAGGTGCTTAATTAAGCCTCCAGAAAAACTTCTAGAAGAAGAGTTGAACTAACAGGACTGTAATCCTCTCATCTCCCTTCTTCACTCGCCAGTTAAAAAAATAGGCATGATGCCTGCCTTTTCCAGGCTCTGTATCCTCATCTGTTCTGCAGGACTCCTCCAAGATAACTGGTTACAGTTCTAAGATTCATTGTAGGATTTTGAATGGCTATCTGAAGTAAATTCAAGAACTTGTTTATCTATGTCCTCTTCTAACCTTAATCAAGACTGAGATCTTACCCGTTTTGTTGCTGGTAGTAATGTTGCTAGCATCTGCGCGCAGTTGGCTTTAGTCATGGAAAAGAAGGATTAAACACTTTGTGCTATATTTGTAAGCAGAATAAAATACATTTTGATTTCCATTTAGAGCAGTCCGTGCAGTGACAGGTTTCATATTCAGTACCAAAACATTTTTATTCTAAAATGGATTTAACTAGGTTGATATTTTTATATGCCTATTTATGAGTGAAATCATTAGACTGGAAATGCAGCCAAAAGGTAAAGTTTATATCAGATTTTTGCAGTTAATAGCTGCCAGAGTTTCTCAGGTTAGTAGCTTGCTTTTGGTTTGGCTTTGTGAATTAAGGTCTGGGTCTAATTTCAGTAGCTGATCTCTAGGGCTGTTAGGAAGAAGGTTAACTTCTACAGAACTGGAAGCTTTACTACAGAAAGTAAATTTGCAAGTGACTCTTAGAATCCTGCAAAGAGCAGTATTGTGAGATTCCACTGTTTGTGTATGAAAAATCACTTGGGTTTGGGGAAAGAGCAAGGAAAGAAGATTCTTGGATCAGGTTGGAATTTCTGCTTGGAAAAACAGCTCTGTTGAGCAGTCTATCAGTGAGAATTAATAGTCATACAGATTCTTGTCATCCAAACGGATGAGGCAAACTCAATATAGTGGCGAGACATTTACTACAGGAGATCTTTTTATAGCTTTAGGAAGCAAAATGCTAACTCTCTGTTTTTCCTTTTAGGCATTCTCCATCATAAATATCCTATTCAGAACTAAATCCAAATCTTCACTCTCTGGATCTCCTAAAGGTACAGGAAACTTACTTAAAACATTAAAGTTTCTTACCTTTTATTTGCATCATATTAAAGAAACCACAAATTGTGGTAAAACATGATTATCCACAGGAAGTGTCTGGTTTTTGTTTGATCCTCTGGCTTCTATCTGCAACACCTTTTGAGAATTATAACCCAAAAAAAGCCCCTAGAGAACTTTTATCTGAAAACGCTGCATTCTTTCTTTTATATAGGAAGATTTTAATTTATTTTTGGCTGAGTGGACTATGTTCACATCTTTGTGCATTTCTTTGCTTGCCTTTTGGTTACCTTAGTGAATTCTGAACTTTGTGTTTTAATGTATTCAAAATTTCTGGGAATATTCCAGGCATTGATGTGCCAAAAGAAGATAAAAATCTAAAAACTGGAGTGGGCAGTGGTGTTCTGTCATCTGAAAATCCATCTCTCTAAGTTTATTATTGTCCATAGTTCATTGAATTGTTTGATGGCAGCCATTACCATCATGAGGATAATATTCTAGTGCAACACTTATCTCAATAAAGTTTAAAATATTAATGTCTGAGTGAGCAAAAAGTAAGTGTGGAAGGGTGGGAAAGGAGCGAGTTATGTGACTAGCTGCTGGCTGAGATGGTACATTTGTTCATTCACTGATCTTTCGCTGTTTGTGGGTGGTTTTAAGTTCTAGTAATGTCTTGAGTATTACACGTATAAAGGTCAGTTATTTGTCTTGAAAAGCTTGAAGTAGCTAACCCCTAATTACGTGGAAAAATCACCTGAAATACTGGCATCTTTGTTTCTCTATCCACTGAAGAAGCCTTTATAAGTTGTTAGCCTCGACTTTCTAGGTTATGATGCTTTTTCTTGAATAGTTAGGATTTTGTAAGCCTGTTACAGGGTAGAGGGCAGATTGCTTTGTAAAAGCACTGTAAACCCTTTTATAATCCCCAAATAACCTATAATTAAATGTGCAATGATGGACAGTGAGTTCTTGCACCCTAGTGAAATACTTCACACATATCAACTACAGTATCATAAACTTCACAGGTAGCTGAAAAAACACAAACAAAATTCCACTTTGTTTTGTCAGGCTGTTCTTTGAAGTTGCTTGTCAAAGTATGAGCTAAATGTTTTTTAAAAGAAAACATAACATATTTGTATATATAAACTTGTAAGGTGTAATCTTGTAAGTTACTACCTAGTGTCTAAAATTGTCAGAAATTTGTAAATGGAATTTTGACAATTCACAAAATGTTTTTAATGCCTGTTTTGCTTTGGTTCTGCCTGAATTTAATCTAATAAACTCTGAAATAGTTCTGAATTGGTCATAACTTACAGGATGTAGATTCAACTTTTGATCTGAATATAAAAACATATGAGATTAGTGTATTAGTGAAGGAGAGACAAACATAATGATGATGTAGCAATTTATGTAGAAATGATGTAGCAATTTATGTAGAAACAAGCATTATATTCACTTAGGTTAAAAACAGTATATTCATTGGAGAAGTTTTATTTTCATTGCAATTCAGTTCTCTCCCTGATAATAAATTTCTGTTCAGCTGTGGTGAAAGACTGGCATGCCCAGGTACTCAGCTACTTGAACGTCTTGGGCATAAACCTTCAACAGCAGTTGTGTTCTGCAGGTTTCAGATTTCTATTTCAAGTAAAAATATAGCTTATTGATTCCTTAAAATTTCTTTTTGGTTAGGCATTGCTGCTTTTCCTTCCTCCACCTTTAGAAACAGTCGTGGAAAGGAGCACTCACACGAGCCTGTTGAGTACATCTTCTCTTTCTTCTTAAATTAGTGGCTCCAGAGACCAGGTATTTGTGCGGTAATTTTGGTCATCAGATCACAGCTATGCTTGAAATTGCAAAGCATTTTGCAAAGAAGGGTGTGGAGGATTGTTACCACCTTACAGATGCATAAAGTGAGCTGTGCTTAAGCTCTCAAAACTCGGTTTCTTGTGTGGTTGGAAGTCTTGGATTCCCAGACGGTACAGGGGGGCTGAACTCTTCCGGTGTGGTGAAAGGCTGGGGGGGGGGNCGCGCTTGCGGTGGGGTGAAGGTCTGGGGGGGGGGGCGTGTGGTGAATTCCAGCGAGGTGTGCTTCAAACGCTTTCCTAGGTCCTTGCTGGTCCACTTAGATGTGACTGAGCAGCCAGACTGCCGAACAAGTTGGGTAGTTGGGCTCTATGTGGAGAATGAGCAGGTTCTGAGCTATGGACGTGTCTGCAGGTATTTTTTTGTTTGGTTGTCGAATGTGCACGGCTGAAGCCTATTTGAAATTGGATCAGTTTCCAAAACCTTACTGTTTCAAGCACTAGGATGTGACCTCAAGTCTCCACGGGTTTTTGTGAACAACGGCTGAATTGTCTGTTCTGAATATTATTCTAACCAGAGGTGTTTGAAGAAAAGCTTTTTCAGGCTGACCGCTGGTGGCTATAACTCTTGGTGGAGCGAGAGCTGGGTAGAGAGCAGTCTGAGCTGCACCGCTGTGAGGTTCTGTAGTATTCTGCCGTAAATATAGAAAGTGAACTAATAATATCCTTGTCAGGGACTTCCCTTCCTGGGGAAAAAAAAAAAATTACTAGGGATTGGTATACTGTTTTTCTCTGCATTGTATGACTAGAAAACCACTTTAACATTTGTATTTTGGAGCTGAAATTCCATGTTCCCTAAAACCAGATGATGGCAAATAAATGAAGGATAGTGCCTTGCTTTGAAAGCAAAGCACTTGTAGGCAGAGTTTTCTGAAAAGAATTTCAGACTTCCTTTCCAGCATGATCTGAAAGATCCTGTTGTTACTGACTTCAAAATAAAAACTTTTGGTGTCATTTTCTCAAAATGTGTGGATTAGAAACCGTTTAACTTCAGTTACTTTGAAGGTCATTGCACTTCAGCAGGAAAGGAGAATTAGCTTTTTTTTTATTGCACTGCAAGACTTTATAGTCTCTTCCAGGCAATTATTATTGTTGTATTATGTTTGAAAATTTTCAGTGTTTCTGGTGATGCTCCTGGGAATGAAACTTAGTGATTATAAAGTTATAACCCTGGAGTCTTTTTCTACATACTTTTCATGTTTGCCTTACAGCTTCTTGGAGTTCCTTTAGATATACTCCCTAATACCATTTTCATGGTTACAATGCACCCAGTGTGTAACTTCTGCAAATTTAGTAGTCAAATATAGGATTTGCTTTGAGTATAATCTACATATAGGTCATCTGAACTAATTTCACTCTCTAGTAAAAACCAAAGTTATCCAACTGGTAGTATCATAAGCCTGACACGTTTATGATGTTTTTTCAAAGTAAAAATATTCCAGATGGTAGATTTGTTGGTGTATCTGTTGTTTCCCAGTACCTTTTTTCCTCTTATTTAATAAATAACTAAATCTGAATATATTATCCATGAATATATTAACTTAGGTTCTCCTCTTAGGTTTGTTTTGTCAGTAACTAGCTAAAAACTTCACTCTGACTCATTGCTGCTCCTTTTACATTTGGAAGTCCATTCACAGGTTCAGAATTTGAAGCTTACAGAGCTGTAGTGGAGTTGTGTTGCTACTAATAGCGCCCTGGTGGTATCTGGAGCAGTGATTTCTCTTCTCCTTTTCATCTATAAGTTATGAAAGAATAAATCTTTTTTTGCTGCCCTAATAAAATCTGTAGGTGACCAGTGTGCATGTGTGTGTGCCTTTGTGTGTAAAATGTATTTACTTGGCTATAAAATTTATTTTTAATAAATAAAGTGGTACGTGGATCGTAAGCAGATATGGACAGCTGAGCTCTGGCAGCAATGATAGCCTTCAAACTGGCAACCTGTTAGTGTATATTTAGGTTTAACTGTCTGAGCATGAAGATAATGTTGCATCCATGTGTAAGAGAAATCTAATACTAATTTGTCGGTGGAGGAAAGACCTATCACAATACTTCACGTTGACTGCTGCAAGTTCATCTCTTGGAGGTGTTTTTTCGTAAATGAGCATAGATGCCTATGAGCACTTTCAACACTTGTTTACAGTGTTGCAAGGCCAAATAACTCTGAATTGATGCTTGAACTGTGACCGAGGCACATTTGGACATAAATAGAAGTAACCTTCAAAATGCATGTAGCTTATAAAGTTTATGAACTCTTACACCTTCACTTTTCCCAGTCATAGCTACTTCGGCATCTCCTGCTAGACACTAGTTGTGTTCTCCTTGGTGATCCTGGGGGAAAAAGTATATGATTATAATAAAGGTTGCATGCTCTAAGTAGTTGTTTTGTAAAGACTGCATTTATTGCTTGGACCTCCAGGTTAAAAACTCTAACTTCGAATGGTAGAATGCATGAAATGCAATCTGTTCATGGAAGTTGCTCTTTGTCTAGTATATAAGCAGCAGCTATCAGTTGAAGTAACTGGATTTGCTTTGTAAGTGGATTCAGTGATGGGGAAAACATATGGATAGTTAAATGAACAAGCATAAATAAAGCTTCTGTACTACTTCTCTTTTATAAATGAAAGAAATGTGAAACTTAAATGATAGGGCATATAGATTGAAATATGTTGTTAAAACTGGATGCGTAAGTGATTTATTGCATACAAAATGGTAACAACGGATGCTTGATTGAATGCTTTTTCCCCTTTTCCCCTTTTTGTCAATGGAGGAATAATTTCAATAGATTGTTAGTTAGAGAGTGCTAAATATTTAGTATAATCTTTTCTTCATCTTTACATTTTAGGTCAGCAATTTGGCTTCATCACACTGAGTTTGCCTGCATTCAAAGCTGTTTACCTACAGTAATTTGCTCTGGTTGGAAGTGAACATGTCTCAAGTTCAAATTCAGAATCCTTCTGCTGCCCTTGCAGGGAGCCAAATATTGAATAAAACCCCATCTCTTTCACAACCTTTGAGTATTCCTTCTACTACTAGTTCTTTGCCCTCTGAAAATGCAGGTAGACCTATCCAAAACTCTGCTTTACCCTCTGCATCAGTTACATCCACCAACGCAGCTGCAGGTAAGATTGAGTGTCTGTTAATGAGTGTGTATATTCTTAGTGTTTATAGTTTGGCGTGATATATTCCTCATGTCTTGCACCTACAAATACTTTAAAAGTAATATTTATCCAACTACAGTAGCTTGTAATGCTTTCTCCTTATTGAATGAAATCTGAGACACCGAAGCATACTTTTCCATGAGGTTCTAATAATTAATTGAAATGTTTGTAATAGTAAAGAGTATTTAAAATTGTATAACACTGAATTTTTGAAACATTGCTATCCATCTTTTCTACAATTAGCTTGTTTTAAATATTAAAAAAATAGGTTGTTTGAAGTAGTTTGTTTAGTTCTATTATCTTTAGTTCTTTTATGACCAGTTTAATCATAAATATATTGTGCTAATAAAATATAATAGGGCAAATAAAAGGTAATAAATAAAAAATAGATAATAGGCAAACACAGGAGAAGGAAACAGAAATTAACTGATTTATTTTTAAATTATTCAAAGCAGGTGACCATGATGAGTCCTTAGAAGTTTTGTTCCTTGACATATACTACATAGGAGACTCCCGCATTTAGCTTGCATCTTAACTTCATACTTCTGGCTTGGATTAAAACATTAAATTTAATGATGCATGTACGTTGCTTGGAAATCACAAAGTTTGGTAGTTTGTTGCCTGTTTGGCTGATGAGCAGAGCTGTCTATTCCAGCAAATCCTTTCTGAGAAGTGGTGTATTGCAGACAACTAAATGCTAAGCCAATGAGTTGTTTTTTTTTCTTTTAATTAAAAATTGTAGTAGAGTTCATAGCTACCTGTTCATTTATCTGATTTTATGTAATCTTTCAGCTCCTTCAAACATGGCAAACCCCAAAGAGAAAACCCCGATGTGTCTTGTGAATGAGTTAGCCCGTTTCAACAAGATTCAGCCTGAGTATAAGCTTTTGAGTGAGCAAGGTCCAGCTCATTCTAAGGTAAATATTCATATAAGTTTCTTATTGCTGCTTTTCATGCTCTTTCACTTTCGTAAGTGGAAAGGACAAGTTTATGCTTTTGGTGCAAGATGATACAGAATAATAGAGAGGAACAGGAAGCTCGCCAAAGTACTGATGGCAGGGAATTGTGAAGCTGTTACATGTGTACTAGAAAGTTAGTTTCCCAACGTACATAAAGGTTGAACTTACCTGCTACCTAAAACTACTTAGCTTTTCTGAAGAGTTATTTGTGTTAGCTCCATTGTGAGATGCTTGGCTTTAACCTTAACAGAGCAAGGTTTGTCCCTTGAAGTCTTTGCTAAAAAATTTTGTATTGAATATGGACGTTCTTTACACAATCACTTTCTAGTACAACGTTCAGCTTTTGTTCTACATCTTGCCTGTTCTCCCAATTTTCTGTGTCCCTCTCGTGGTGCATTTTGATATTTTGAGATTAATCCCACCAGTTTTAACAGATGAAAATAGTTTCTTAGTCCAAATTATCCCGTGAGATGCAGGAAGATTTACAGCAATTACATTTCTTCAGGAAAAATACTACATAAGGAGTTGTAATGCTTTTGTGTCTATGTAGTTGGTGAGGTACAAATCTAGATTTGTTGATATGCCTGGAATAAGTTTTACTACTTAATTTTAAGAGTTGTTCTCTCTTGTGCACATCATCACTGAATGCTACTTTGCTGTTGCTCTGGTTTAGTTGTAAATAAAACGAACCTTTCTATCCTAATTGCCCGATACTTGGAAAACGAGGATCTTGGTATTTATTCTTCAATGACTGAAGTACAATATGATTGAACAGCACCAAACATTCATCTGTTCTGGAACAGTTTTGTCAGCAAAAGAATCTGTAGTTCTTCACAGTGGGAATATAGGAATGCCGAGGGCAGACCAGCACGTGGTGTGCATCCCGTGTCATGGCATATCTTTTACAATGTGTCAAAATCTCAGTAATATACAATTCCTTTGGTGTTCTGTTTGTATGCAGAGAGGTAGTTTTTCAGGAATGCAGCAAATATACAAGCAGTTCGTGTTACTTCAAAGAACACTGAAGAAGGGAGTTTTAGCATTATTAAACTTTTTAATCCTCATCGAAGATCTCTTGTATGAGGACTGAGGTCAAGGCGTACAAGGAAAATCAGCCTGAGATGTGTCTGTTTGATTTGACATCATCTCCTTAAGGTGTTTCCTGGAAAAGCGTTTGTTGTATGTTAGAGGAATTGCCTTGGAATTGAATAATATTAAGAACTAAAATCTTTCGTCCAAAATGTGTATAATGACAGCTTCAATGTTCAAAGGAGGCATGGTTTGCATTTACAAAAAATATTGGAATAACATTCAGAGCATGTGTTCACTTGTGGTTTCATTCTGATTGAAATTAAACTTCATTTAATTACCAGGGAGAACTTGGCTTGATTAATTTGTGAAAATTTAGGACAATATGTATCCTTCCTTATCCCACATACTTAAAAAGAAGTACCACAGAGCTTCGCTCTCTAATCAAATAGGCTTGTGCTCACCTGTGGGCATGTAGAGGCTTTTATGGTGCAATGTGAACTTATCTTTCTTCAAACTGCTGAAAAATATTGTTGGAAAAACCCCACGGTATTAAAGCAAGATTTGAGTTATGTGGAATTAAAAAGTCTGAATTTCAAGGGTGCTGTTCAGAGTAATGTTGGCATACCAGCTATCTATGTAGCTGTCACCTCTATACACATTGCGTCTTTTGTTTTCTAACCTATATGATCTCATGCAGGATAGTTGCTAGCTACAATTATTGTGAAATTCTTAGTTCACTTATCGGGGAAATCCTATCGATGTCTGAAGTGTTTAAAGTCTGGAGATGACATGGTGGTTGAGGAAAGCTTTGATTACCGTATTCTCAACTTTTGCATAATTAAAAGACTCATTGTTTTGTGTAAAAGTGTCTAATAAATTATGTGAATTCTGAAGCAGCTCAAAATAAAATTCATGTTTTCTATTTTTGAGGTGTTTACAGTGCAACTGACGCTTGGGGACCAGCACTGGGAAGCTGAAGGAACTAGTATTAAAAAAGCGCAACATGCAGCAGCTGCCAAAGCTTTGGAAGGGACAAAATTCCCTAAGCCTACGGCTCGTCCATCTCGTAGTGAAGGCAAGAATCCAGGTATATGCCACAACAAACTGATTTAAAAAAAATATATATATACATTTAGAACACACCTTTCTGGTTTTGGTATGTATTTTAAAGTTCCATAAGGATGAATAAAAATAATGATTCTGCATATTTAACAATGGCAATTGTCAAGTTTTGTGAGAACATTATCTTGATTTAATCTTTGATTGCTGTAGGCAATATAAAAATAATGATATTAACAAGTTAAAAGTATAGGGTTTTTCCATCAAGTCATTCAGGCTTGAAGAACTCACTGCTTAACTTGCTGGTTTGTATTGTAACACCTGGTGGAATCCTGGAAAAGATGTTTATCCTAATCTTAAAAAACACCAACCAACCAACCAAAAAAAACTAAACAAACAAACAAAAAAACCCAACCAAGCAAACAAAAAACACCAAATCCCAAACATGAGAAATTTGGTCACAGCAAAGAATAATCTTTTGCGTGGACTGATTAATGTGTTTGGTAATTCTGATAGGATAATTCAAAATCTTGACAATAAAGATTTCTTTGGAAGTGTAAGTAAAAACAAAAACAAACAACAACAACAAAAACCAAAAAAACCCCCAAACTGTTAAATTTGTGTTGAGGGATTGGATCTGAACTTTGGAATTTGCATAATTTGTACTTCTTCTTTAAAGAGAAATAAATGTTGATTTGTATAAAAGCATTTAAGTTGTAGCTAGCTGTGTTTAGGGAAATTCTTACTTTACTAAGATTGCTTTTAAGATACATTTAAAATGTAAAATTAAGTATGAACTAGCGTCACATCTCAGCTGCCCATGTGATTGTTTTGCATTTACTCTTAGTCACTTGAATTCAAAACTATTGGGGCAGCATTAGTATGTTCAGCAAAGGTTAAAACATCTTTTGTGCCAGTTGTATTCTGATATCACCTAAATGCTTTCTTTAGAAACACTTTGTACAGTCAACAGTGAAAATATTAGAAGCTAGCAATTTCTTGTTTTGTCTGTGAATCTGTTCCATAATTTCATTTTCTTTTGGCATTTGCCTTATAACAAAATACTGTTGTACTAGAGTACACACTGATTTTTTTTTTTTTCTATCACAGATAGAAAAAAAATGACCTCTTATGTGACTGTTCTTTCTCAAATGAGAGTAGTCAGGGAGTCAGTTCTTCATCCACAGGATATCTGCATTGGGAGAAATGTTTATAGCCCTCCGTAGCAATATACCTTCCTTTTGAAAAGGCAAATTGCAATTTGAAAGTGAAGAGTCATAAACCCCCTTCTTAGGTCAATGAGTACAAAGAGAAACATTTGATTATTATCAGTAAACAACAGAAACAGTAGGTATGTAGCATGTCTGTTAATTTAAAAGTATTTTTTGGGGAAGAGAAATTTCTGTTCTGCAGACCACATTGTTAGGTATGCTGTAAAAATAAATCGGTAGCTTCACAAGTTTAAAGCAAAAGAAAAAATAAAATAAATACAACCCAAACAAAACAAAAAAGTCCCCAGCAAATTCACTTTTTTGTAACAGGATTTGTCACAGCTGTACTAGGCTGCTAATTTAATATGCATCATATAGGCTGATTTTCTGTGTTCATTAGCATTTCTATTCAGAATTTATTCATTTAAGATATTGCATATGACAAAACTTGAGCTCATTTTTCCCTGCTTTGAGACAGCGTAAGTTTTTTAGATTGTTTCTGTTCCTTGTGACAGTTGGACAACTCTATATTCCTTTTTATTTAGACAGCGTAACCCCCACAGTGGAGTTAAATGCACTTTGCATGAAGCTGGGAAAGAAACCTATGTACAAACCTATCGATCCTTATACGGGGATGAGATCCACCTACAGCTATACTATGAGAGGTGGTACTTATCCCCCTCCACGGTATGTATTGTTTAATTTTTTGGTTTTGCAATCTCATGTCTTTGAACTTCCGCTCTCTTTGTCCAGTGCTTTGATGCTATCTTCTGAAAACTACCTAAAAATACAATGTCCCTTAAAGGGATATTCAGCATGAAACAGAGCCAGCTTATGAAGCAAAAGGTTTTGATAAGTGCGCCCCATTAGTATCTGTAATTTGTCTTATGTAGGTTGGTGGGGTTTTTTTCCTTTGGGGGGGAGGGGAAGGGGAGGAAAAAGGGAACTGAACCAAAGGTTGAAGTGTTTTTAAGGGCATTCGGATATAGCCAGCTTCATGAAGTGAATAGCTAAATATTAGCTAAATACTTCTTGCATTTCCTTTCTATGTAAAAGCAAAAGTGAAGAAAACAGTTTGATGCTTTTTTCGAAAGCTGTTTAAATTAAAGCTTCAGTTTAAAGAATATTATGTGGGCATAGGAATTGAGAATTCAAAACTTAGTGGCCTGCCAAGTCTATAAAAGTGTAGTTACATTGTCTTTCTCTGTTCTAGTTGGTTAGAACTGTGTTCATATTGTAAAACAAGAAATGTTGGTACTCTGTTTCAAAGGTGTCTCCCTAAAATCTTTTAGACTTTAAGTCAAAATTTTGCTTTTTAATACTAGTGTTTCAGTGCTAAGTCGTGGTTACTGATATCCAAGAGATTCATCTGTGTATAACTTATGTTTCTGTTTACTTTGTAGGCCAAACTATTTGCTTATTTAAATCTCTCTCTTTGCAGGTACTTTTACCCATTTCCTGTTGGGCCCTTACTTTATCAAGTTGAGCTTTCAATTGGAGGGCAGCAGTTTCATGGGAAAGGAAGAACAAGACAAGCTGCTAAGCATGATGCAGCTGCTAAAGCACTGAAAGTTCTGCAGAATGAGCCCTTGCCTGAGAAACCAGAGGTGGGAATTAATCTTAGTATTGTAAGCATAAATTGCTAAGATAAACTGAGATACTGTAGATTTTTTCAATATTGAGAGGAATATGACAGTTGTGAAATTTAATTCTGTGTAGTAGTGTTGACCTATTTGTGTCAATAGAAATACTGATTTAAAAACATAAATTTCTATGGAACTAGAGTTTTCACAAATGAAGTTATATTAATTCTTTTGCTGTCATATTTTTCCACAGCAATGCTATAGACCTCTGTCAGATATGAGCACTGGAGGCATAGATAGGAACTAATATCTTATCAGGTACAGATCATATACGAACTTCTGAAGAAGTGTGTAAATGGGGTCCTTGCATTCTAGTATGGGCAACATAGAAATCAGAGATGGGTTTGCTTCCTGGGAAAAATTCCTACATCATTTTGTAATGAACCATGGAACTTCTAGAAGAGCAGTTCATGGAAATAGTGAAGTCATACACACATTTTGATATGAATATATGAAGCAAATGTTTATCCCTCCATATATTTATGGCTGTCCAGCACTTTCCTTTCCAAGACTGCGTTACTGTTTTTTTTCATGCTTTTTTTGTTGAGTTGCTTTAGGCAGAAGGTCTCATTGTGTGCACACAAGTTAGTTTCTGGGGCTGGTTGACTGCGTGCACCCTCTCCATATGTGCTGGCTGACTGCTTTGGCCAAAGACTACTACAGAGAGTGTATTTAGTCTTTCCTATATGGGCTCATTATACCTCTTGTGAGTTATGAGGGCTTGATGTTAGAACTAAGAGCAAGAGATCTATTGGTGTACTCCGTGCTGGCATCTAGGTCATGTTGAGGAGGAGGCCGTGCAATACAAACCTAGAAGCAAGAGAGACTAGGACATTGCCAGAGAGGTGAGGAATGGGAAGTGAAGGTTAGACTGATAACTTACAATCTGGGGAGCATAAGAACTTGCTGGATGCGGAGTCTGGCTTTGTGCTGAGAAAGGAGGAAAATGAAGAATTGGGCAAGAAGGTAACAAGGGGTCTCAGACTGGGGAAGAAAAAATAGCTGGGAACTACCAGGAATGGCAGAGCAAGAGGATTGAGGAAATGTGTTGTGAATCCAAGGGACATTGAGTTAAAACTTCTGAGTGTGTTTGTGGGAGAGAGCATTTCTCAGATAATTAGATAAAACCAGTGGATCTGGTGATTCAGGGAAGAGGCCTAGGAGGCACTGATGGTAGTGGCTCAGGTAACAGAAAGCTCTCCCAGAGGTTATTGAATGGAGGTGACTAAGAGTCAAGGGATTACAAATGCTATTGGGGAGAAGAGAGTGACATTGGGAATAGAAGCTGAAAGAGTGGAGATGAGTTCTACACTGAAACCTAGAACTGGTGATAGGCAGTGTGGTCAGGGACAAGCTGGAGGTCTTCACGCAGGAGAGGTCACACCTGAGGGGGATATTCCCCTTCAGTGTAGAGGAACCCCAAATTTCTGAGTATTGTTGTTCTCCGTTAGCAATGCCTAACATCCTCTTTTTGCACTCACCCTTGTAAAAGATAACCTCCCGTCATCAGCCGGTTTTCCACCTCAGGTAGCAAAGTTCTGTGTGCTGGACCCAAGGAGTCCAACTCTGCAGAAAATAATAGGATTGCATGTAACTGAATTCTTTTCTGTCCACTTTTTCAGAAATGCTTCTGTACAAGTGACTTTCTGAGTGTTTGTAGAGTTGTGTCTAAAGTTGAGTAATGTGAGGTCTTCAGAACAAACGCTGCGCTTGTCTTTACATGACCACATATCCTTTTCTATAGGATGTCTCATTCAGCGTAAGGGGTGTAAATTGACTGGTAAAGGAAGTAAACCTATGGAGTCTCTCTTTTTTTTTTTTTTTTTTTAAGGACATGATAAGGGAAATACTATTGTGAATGATGCCAGAGATTGCAAGAAGGGAGAATTATTTTATGAATAAAACAGTTGCAAGCTCGCTGGGAGCTGAATGCTGTCTTGACCCTGCTACACATATGCTGGGCAAGTCACTTAAACCTTCACAAGGAGCATGCATTTGTCATTTTATTTTTCTATTTATGTTTGACTAGTGTACAAAATGAACAGTAAGAAATGCAGCTGTGCTTAAGGAGAACAATCCTTTGAACAGAGAGTACTGTTTTATAATAAGTAGTCAGATAAATCAGATCTTAATTTAAATTTTGGTACATAAATGCAAAGTTCATTAATATTTGTGGCTTTCAAATGTAGTTTTAGGAAGGTCCGAGGAAATTGCTGGTTTTGTAACAGTGTTTTGCACTAGACAAGATGAAGATGCCCAGAGAAGCTGTGGATGCCCCATCCCTGGAAGCGTTCGAGGCCAGGTTGGATGGGGCTTTGAGCAACCTGGTCTAGTGGGAGGTGTCCCTGCCCAGGGCAGAGCGGTTGGAACTAGTTGATCTTTAAGGTCCCTTCCAACCCAAAGCATTCTATGATTCTATAAGATAAAATAAGGAATATTTACCACTAAGCGAGCACTGTTCATTCTTGCATTCAGTGAGGCAAGGTCCGTGAAGGATATGGTAGTGCAAGATCATAAGGGATGCTATTATAATACAGGTATACAATGGAGGCAAATTAAGATTTCACAAGCAGGCATAATCCTGATAATTCCTACCTGTCATTTGATGTTGCCAGTAATTTTCCTTTTAAATGTTGTTATTTTTGTGTATCTCATTTGTGTGTGTGTCTAAACAGAATATGCTTAAGCTTGATCTTTTGTATTTTTGGGGGAGGGGTGTAATTTTGTAATTTTTTTAAAATTTTATTTTCATTTTACTAATTTTTGTATTTACAGGATTTTACTCTTGTTATTTTAAATTAGAAAATACTCAGTGCTTAAGAAGAAATAATTGAATAAAATGGTTAGACTTTAAGGGTACGAGTGACCATTTCCCATACCTTCTCAGACTGCAAATCTAGAAGCAAGTGGCAGGAAAAAAATTTAATAATATTAGCTCTCAACTGGACAAGGCCCTTCCTGAACAACCCAATTTAATTTTAAAATCTGCTCTACTTTGAGTGGGAGGCTGTAGTAGGAGACCTCCAAAGGACCCTTCCAACCTAAATTAGGCTGACTGGAGTTAAGACACACTGACAAAGTTGCAGTACTTTGCATACTTTGCATATTCAAAGACAGAGATGATAAAGCATCAATTTAAAACTTAGAAAACATAGAAAGCTATGCTTTCGAGAACAATTCTTAGACAGAAAATCTAACTTTTGCCTGAAAATGCTAAAACCAGAGCTGCTTCTATGTATTTTGCCAACTTATTTGGTAAATATCAGCTGCTCTTTATACCCTCAACATGGAAGAACATAGTCAGACTGATATCTACGTTGAAATCAATGTAGTTCTAATCAGCAGCTCCACTAGTTTTCATAATTCACTTAAAGCAGTCTTTGAGGAAGTGCATGTTGAAAGAGTTCCTGGAGAAGGGTGAATCCCTCTTAAAGGAATATTTTACTTTTGCAGTTTGCTTGGGAGTTTTTTAATCTATTACTTTTGTTTCCTTTTGTGACTTTTTTCCACTTGTTAGAGGAAGATTTGAACAATTTGATCAGAGCTAAGTGGTAAATGCTTATATTTGTGGTCTCGTTCTGATTTAGTGGCATAGATTCCTTGGAGAGTTTAGTCTATGCACACATGTAAACTACTTTAAAAGCAGACTTCATAGATCATCTGCCTTGAGGTGTGCAGGGAAAGAGAAAGAGGGAGAGCATTTGTGTATGATTATTTTTGATTTATAAAATAAACTAATCCAGAACTCAAGTAGAAGCAAAATAATTGGTAAAATAGCTATAGTCTGTTAATTGTTATTTTGCTATTAATTCACTCTTTTCAGATAAAGGTATTAGAGAAAATATCTGTGTTTTACACCGTGTGAACAGACTTGGAATATGTGAAGAATATACACCATAATATAGCAAGCAATTCCATGCTATTTATTTATATTCTCTTGAAATGATATTAAATGGGGAAAGTCTAATCCAATAAAGAGAAGTCCTGGTCACCTTTGCAAGGAAAAATGTTGGAATTTGAAAAACTAGAATATATCTGAAATTGCAAGGAGGGGAAAAATATTTGTAATTAAAGTGATTGTGCTAATGTTTTGACAGTAAGGGTAGTGACAGATCATTCCTAGAGATGCTGGTAGTAAACTTGCTGTAACACCTAGACCATAATAAAATAAGACCTTAGTAGTTCAAATATTTTTTTCTGGGTATATGATGCTATTCCTTTTGAACTTACCAATTGCATTTGAAATAGGTTTTAGAATATGATGATCAAGACTTTTGACTCCTGTATTCAGTCTTGGTTTTGCCAATTTTTACCTGCGTTGTGCCTTCTGCTGAGGTATAGTATGGTTCCTCTAGTGTAGGTGTTGCCTCCACGTTTCTCATGCAGTCTAATGCACAGTGCATCTGCCTCGCTCCTGTGGGAGTGGTGCCATCATGTGGTCTCAGTTTTCGCAGACCTGAAGATTGCTCTATGTACACCTCCACGTAGAGGTTGGAGACTGGATGTAGTAGTGGGATCAGAAGTATCAGACGTTATCATTGTAAAAGGATGTTGGGCTCTATGTGCTCATCTGAAACGTTTGCAACTCGAACCTGAAATCCAAGATCAACCCATAAGAACAGTGTGAAATCTGATGGGACAGTGGGAGGAGTGAAAACCACAGATTAATTTTACTAATATTTTTTTCTGAAATGGGAAGAGGCTGCTTTACGTGGTAGAAAAAAAAAATCCTCCATGTTTTAACCTAACTTGTTAGTAACAGACATCGGGGATGCTTGCTACCATCAAAACTAGTTTTAATCAATGAGAGCTCTCTAGCATATTTCTGCTGCTCCAATAAAATATTTAAATCATTTTTGTTACCTGGTTGCATAACTAGTATTGTGGCATGATATAATTGGTGAAATTGTTGCTGTTCATCTTTATCATAATCTTTCCAATATCACTGCTGGACACTTAGTCTTAAAATTTCTTTGTTGCTGTTACCATGCCTCTTAGTTCATGTTGATCCCAACATCATTGAAGACATTTTTGGAATCACAATCGAAATTTTACCTGGAGATACGTAGAAGTGCCTGTAGGTAAGCTTCACCTGGCACTGCTGTCCTCCTAGCAGGTGTAAGTTCTTAGAGATGTACACCATTTGATTTAAGGCAAGTTCCTCATAGTATGTTCTTCAGATGAGAAAAAAATCTGTAGATGAAGCACTTAAAAGGGAGCATGTTAAAAGACAGGACTATGCCAGGGTCTGATTAGCCATCCTTTATTCACATTGGTCCCATTCTCAGAATCTTTATTTTTCCTGCCCTTTCTCTTATCTGATACTGTCTTAGTGCTTTTGGTACAAATGTCCAATCAGTATATGAAAACTGTATTTCATAAAGGTACTTCCATTTGGAAATCCGTTCATTTAACACCTCAGTTTGTTTCTCTATAAATAGACTTTTAAACATATTGGCCCTTATTCCATTTGTTCTGTCCTGTAACGAGCACATGAAAATATGAAGGTCTGCTAGCTTTTACACATACACCTTAAATGAGCTTCTTGAGTTTCAATTCTGTAGTATGTGTGCTGCATTTCTACACATTCACGTAAAATGGCAGTAAAGGTTAGACTACTTAAAATTTTGAGAGTTCAGTAAACTGGTTGGATGGATAAAATTCAATTTAATAGGATCTTTATTTTAAATAGAGTATGCTTCTTTTAGGTTAACGGAAAAGAACCAGATGATGAAAATCTCAATAAATCTGAAATAAGCCAAGTTTTTGAGATTGCACTTAAAAGGAACTTGCCTGTGAATTTTGAGGTATGTTTATTTTACAAGCTCTAGATTTGTTTTTATTAGAATATTAAGGGTACACATTAAGTTGAGTCTTTTCTAGATAACCCAAACAACTGACTTTTAACATGTCTTGTTAGTTGTGAATACACTTCTACCTTTGACAGTCACCCTGATTGTCTCAGAGTTTATATGTTAAAGTGAAGAAAAAAAGAAAAATCCACCTGTTCACAAATTCATGCACTAAAATCAAAACATGAGTGAACAGCTACACTGTGGTTTTCTGTGCAATCTTTTTTCCAAGCTTTTTGAACAATCGGTATTACAGTGAGGAAACAAAACACAACCCCACATTAATGGTTAGAACATTGAAGTGCAGAGTTGAGGCACAAGATTATCGCTCACTCTGAAAGACATTTATGGAAGTATTTGCTTAATTAAGCACTGATGTGGACTACCCGCAAGTTGCAGAATCTCACAAATAGGTTTCCTTTCTTGCCATGAGGTGACCTCATGTGCATCTTACTTTCCTTTCCCTTTGGCCTGGCTGCTTGCTGCCTCTTTGCCCCTCCTTGATCATTTTAGTTATCTTAAATCAATAGCTTCCATAGGAGCATCTCTGTTTCACTAAACTATTAATTTATCATGCTGCTTTCCTGAGCTGGCAGAGTAACGTTTAAGTCAACTATCTGAATTATTATTATAGTAAGAAAACGCAATTGTGTGTAACTAAATTGCTTCTAAAACTGTTCTATGAAATTTTACATGAAGCTTTCAATTACTGCAGATCAGGCTGAGCATCACTGGTGAAAAGATACTGTCACACAAAGCCAGTTGTGGGTGGAAGTTCTTAATTCATTCTTACTTTTTGACTTTGTGGATATTTTGAAGTATGATGTGTTGTGAATGGGGTTAAAAGACTAAATCTGTAGTAGGCAGCTATATCTTAGATGTCTCCAGAATTCTTGATTTCTGAACTAATATGCTGGACCCTAAAGAATTGCTTTTTCTGTAATGTTCTATTACCATAACATGATGTATTTAATGAGGTGATCATAACTGTGTGGAAGTACACACTGATGAAATAAAACAGTCATATTTTAATATTGAAAGAGTAAATCAGTAAATTGAATAAGAAGGGTTAATGACATATGTAAATACTGTTTACTGCTTGCTGCATCTGATCTTTTTAAAGTATATGTTTATTTGGGTGGGATTATGTTATTAGAATGAGTATGATTTACATCTCTACTTTCTGGATTGTATAAGAATCTAGAATCTCTTTATCCATAGTTCTTGAGAGAAGTTTGCTATAAACAATGTGCCCTACCATTTTTAATAAGTGTTTATCACGCTTTCACTCAGTTTTTCCCTCTGAAACAGGTGACCAAGGAAAGTGGTCCCCCCCATATGAAGAGCTTTGTAACCAAGGTGTCAGTTGGAGAATTCATGGGTGAAGGTGAAGGAAAGAGCAAGAAGATCTCAAAGAAAAATGCTGCAATAGCAGTCCTAGAAGAACTGAAAAAATTACCACCCCTTCCTACGGTTGAGAAAATGAAGCCACGAATCAAAAAGAAAACAAAATCAATAGTGAAGGTAAGAGACCCAACAGATTGGAAATCTGACTATTATAAATAATCATCAGATGAGAGGCGGTTCTGAGTTAACTGTAAACACTCCAACTGCTCAACCTTTATCAGCAGTCTGAGACTACAAGTCGAACGATATTTTGCTCCCACTTTAAATGTGGTTCTGACACCATTTTTACAACAGTTACCAGTAAATTCAGGATGAAAGAGAAACATTATAAAAGAATGAGTGGCACATATAAAAACTGAGCTCTGACTTTCAAGCCTTAGACTTTACAGCTTCGGGTTTTGAATGGTTTCGCTTGTGCAAATCCTCCTGCAAGCCTGTCCCTCCTAATATAGCAGGATTAGAACTTGTAAAACTATTACCAGTGGTAGGTTGTATGTGGTCAGCTGTGACAGCAGAGCCAAATAAATCGGGTGTTTCTTTTTGGCTGTGACAGTGTTTCATTAAGGAAGTCTTATTTCAGTGTTTTTAAATTCTAGAGATGAATTAATTCAGTGTTACACTGCATTTTGTCTATTAAACCAAATATTTACAAATTTTGGCTTATTTCCTAAACATTGTTCTACATAGCTGCAAACAAGTCCAGAATATGGTCAAGGAATGAATCCCATTAGCAGACTTGCCCAGATACAGCAGGCCAAGAAAGAGAAGGAACCAGAGTACATGCTTATCACAGAACGTGGTCTTCCAAGGCGCAGGGAGTTCGTTATGCAGGTTTGTATGCATTTGAGATATCTAGTTGCATGGCTGTAATGTCTCTTTTTTTTTTGGTTTATGGTAATGAGGTTGTCATGATGATATACGAAGTTAACAGGATTACGGCCAAATTTCCATGAAATTTATTAAGAACATATCTAGTGGGCTACATTCAAGGAAATTAAAGGTTCAAGAAGAGTGATCTGAATCATGTTTAAAAAAAAAAAAAAATTGCATAGGGCAGCAGAAGTCTATGTTGTAACTGCCTAATGTTTTAATTAACAGGAATATTAATATTCTGTGAAGAGATACTGAGCTGCTTACATTTTGTAATGTAGGATTTATTAACAGCAACCTGGGTATCCTTTGTTTCCTCCTTCCCCTGAGTTTTTGTGTGTTGCTTTGGAATGCAGCACTTTCTGCACTCTGCATTGCAAAACCCAATAGCATAGCAGTATTTTTAATACTAAATACTACCAGCCTCTAATATTTAAGTGCATTCTCCAGACCTCTGTCCTATCCTGGCTAACATAGGAAAGTTAGTTGCTTTCTTTCCTTTACATTAGTAAATCTACTAAACTTGTAACTTCAGCTTGGAAAATTTATATCTACTGTGATACCAGTTTTGAGCATTTAGGCTGTTGCCAAGGTGAGATGATGAAATGTAGTTGTTTGTGTGACTGCTGTTTGGGTTTTTTGTGCTTGGAGGCCAATAATCATTGATAATAAATGACAACTTGCTTAGAATAATGATCACTTGAACTATTTTGTGACTCATGGCATGCTCAAGACATAGACCACTAATAAGTGAATCCTCATACTACTCTTTAAGAATTGATTTGGTTTTTTGTCTTCTTTTGTCCAGGTGAAAGTTGGTGTACACACAGCTGAAGGAATGGGCACAAACAAAAAAGTTGCTAAGCGCAATGCAGCTGAAAATATGTTGGAAATTTTAGGTTTCAAAGTCCCTCAACCTCAACCTCCAAAGCCAGCATTAAAGACAGAAGAGAAGGTAAGAATTTTTAAGAATCAGCCACTGTTTAATACTACAGCAAAAGTTGAATTGAAACAATAGCAGCTTTGCAAGGCAGTAACAGTGTAGTAAATTCATGCTTTCTGCACTAGCCAGGAAGCAGCTGTATTGAGGTGATGTTTCTCTAAAAAATAGTGCATTTTGGATACATTAAGGGTTCAATTTTGCAACTAAATCGAAGTCTCATCAGAAGGCTAAATGAATGTATTTCTTCTTTATTGAATGGCTCAGAACCTGTGATAATTGATGTATTGGTCTTAGAAACTTGCAGACATGTAGATTCTAGGATTTTGTGGTAGCAATAGCTTTACATAGCCTTGTCACTAATTGCAGTCAAAAGTTTATTACAGGTCTCTTTCTTTGGTGAGTCCCTTAGCAGGGAAAGAGCCTCACATTCTCCTGTTGATTCAGTAGATGTTACCAGGGAGTTAAAGTAGCAAGTCTGGTTTTAGTTTAGTCCTTTTCATGTGTTTGCTCATCTGTGTCCACTATATTGTCCTCAGCAATACCAATAACTGATGTTAGTTTAACTGGCTTTATTATGGTATCTAGTTCTTAAAATCTGTGTTCTTAATACCACTTCACTGGTCTGTAGATGGTTTTAGTCATGCAGTGAATAAGAATCACTGAACTTGTCTCTTCTTGGTAGCTATGTAATAATTGAGTTTTTTGAATAATAAATTTTTCAATAAAATTCTGAGTAGTGAGATCATCTGCGTCTTGAAAACTTTAAAACTTGGGGAAAGAAGAGTTTTAAAAGGGAAAAGACAAACACACAACATCCCTTTATTTTTAAGACACCAGTGAAGAAACCAGGTGATGGAAGAAAAGTAACCTTCTTTGAGCCGGGCTCTGAAGAGACTTCAACTAGTAAGTAACCTTACTGAAAGAAGCATGGCCCTATTGGGGGGTGTGTGTGTAAGACACGTTTCTCAGTCCCTTCAATAGTGTCATTTAACACACTGTAATGAGCAGAGGTGTGTAACTGCAGGATTGCAAACTAAATCTACCCCTTGGGAAGGTTTTGTTCAAATCACAAAGACCTTAGTCCTCCCAAGTCATACAGTATTCAGCTTGCTTGGCCACCTGCTCGGGGGAGTAGATGGCTGTGCCAAAAGCATGTGTGTGCTAGTGGGTTGGTCAAGAAGTTAGTGGAGGTGCAGCTGCTGCTACCTGCAGTGTCTGGGCTTATCTTACCTTGATCTGAGGGATCTTGGGACAGGCTTTAATCTGGGTCTAGGGCTTTCTAGGACAAGAATGAATGTTCAGGGCAGAACTTGGTTCTGATCCAGGGACCAGGCTCCTTCAACCAACAGCAGGAGCAAAGCGGGGGCAATTTCTGTGGGGGAAAAGGTAAGGGGAGGAGGGGAGATCAGCCTCTTTAGCTCAGCAGAACATTCCTCTGGTATAGGGTGCAAAAGAGGATGGGAGCAGGTTCCCTGGGAAAAGGGTTGGGGTTTCTGCCACCTGGGAGTAACTTTCTAGATTTGGAAGAATGGTTGCAAGTTGGAAGACTGTCCCAGAAATGTCACTTTAAGCCTGAGGCAGAGTAGCAATGGGAGTGTGGTGCCGAAGTTGTTGAGGTAGAGTTAGCTGTGTTAAGTCTGGCTGTATCACCTTACAGATGTTGAGGGAATAACTGCAGTATGTTGAAGATTGTTCCTGGGATGAAGATGAGAAAGGGTGTCAGTACTGACTGAAACTGGCCTCCCTAAAGCAGAGTTGGAGAAGGAAGGAATGGCCTTGTAGTAGAGGACAACCTCTTCGTCTGTGCTTGGTCTCTAACGACTGAGAGCAAGGAACTGTGTCTGCATTTATTTCAGAAAGATGATGGTTATAGTGGTCAGATCCACAGATGACTGGGTGGAACAAAAAAAAAAAACCCAAACCTGGCCACCAAGTATACAGGCATTGGCTTTCTAATGTAAACTGTTGGGAGGAGTCCTTATGGAAAGTTTGTCTGTCGCAACATATCTGTTCTGGATAGTTAACAAGGGCAAGTGTAGGGTCCTGCACCTAGGGAGGAATAACCTCGTGTACCTGTACAGGTTAGGGGCTGACCTGCTGGAAAGCAGCTCTGCAGAGAAGGACCTGGGAGTCCTGGTGGACAACAAGTTGATCATGAGCCAGCAATGTGCCCTTGTGGCCAAGAGGGACAGTACTATCCTGGGGTGCATTAAAAAGATCGTGGTCAGCAGGTCGAGGGTGGTTATCTNGTTCGATTAGATGATCTCCGAAGGTCCCTTCCAACCCCTACCATTCTGTGATGCTGTGATTCTGTGATAGTATGTTTCAGGTGCTTTATGTATTTAACTATAATTTTGTTGCTTAAATTTTATAAATAGTTGGAATTGACTTGGACTTAGTAATGTTTTACTGCGTCCATAAGATCTTAGGTAAACTTCCTGACTTCTTATTCAAACTTTGCCATCCCTGCTTTCTTCCATCTACAAATTTTGGCTTTCATCCTTGGACTTGAAACAGCTCAGTCCTGCTGAACTCCATTTATCTATTCTGCCATAATACTGATTCCTCTGTGTACTTCAGTGGCACTGTCTTCCCCACCTTTCTTGAGCACACCTCTCTAATTTTCCTCCACAGTTCTGTGTGAGTTCCCTGTAAAAAGCTGTTCTTAACCCTCTTAAATCTAACTTATGTCATAGTGTCAATAAATTGCTATCAATTGACCGTGGTTGGATAATTGCTGCAAATAGTCATTCATGCTTCTTCATACTGTGCTAACATTACATTTAACCTTTACTACCTGTTCGTGTTTTCACAATATACAGTTTAAACTTTGTGGACTGCCTATCACTGTCTTTACAATATTTAACAGTGACTCTGGCCATTCTGTGGTTTCATTATTTGCTCCTACAGTTTCAATGATGAAATAAAACATTCTGAAACCAAAAGATATATCTAGAATGTGGTTGCAACTGTCTGAGGCATCTGTAAGCTTGACTAACCTGGAGAAACTGCTCCTGGAGGTAAAAGTGCTCCTTTTGGCAGAAGCAGCGAATCATTTATTCAACAAGCAAACTCTGTCTTGATAATGCTGAATCTCTGACCCACCAAAGGCAAATCAAGCTTACTAAGTTTGTTAGTGTTTCAAATGTTTCAAATTACGTTTCCCAAAAGTGGCTTTTGATGCCTATATATGCCTTTGTGTGCCTGCAGAAGGTCTCATGGAAATAGCTAGCATCTGTTTAGTATGTACCTCTCTCTTCTCAGGTAATAAAGAAGATGAGTTTAGGATGCCTTATCTCAGCCATCAGCAGCTTCCTGCTGGAATTCTTCCCATGGTCCCTGAGGTTGCGCAAGCTGTAGGAGCCAATCAAGGACACCACACCAAAGAGTTCAATAGGGCAGCCCCAAATCCTGCCAAGGCTACAGTAACGGCAATGATTGCTAGAGAGCTATTGTATGGTGGTACTTCTCCTACTGCTGAGACCATATTAAAGAATAACAACTCATCAGGCCACGTACCCCACGGACCACTTACTAGGCCCTCTGAGCAGCTGGACTATCTTTCCAATGTTCAAGGAATCCAGGTAAATATTTGGCTTTGCAAGATTTTTTCCAAAGCTATCCAAACCGGTCCAACCTGTTGTTTGTTCTAAAGCGTTTTAGTTCTGCTGGTGAGTGAGCTTCTGAGGCTGCTTGTTAAGCTGAAATTCATGTAAATGTTTTACCTTACCTATGAAATGTACTGAATTTTACAGCTTGCTTTATTTAGTTTTCAAATGTGTGCTTCTGTACTGCAGCCTCAGCCTTACTTCAGTGCTGCTCTGAAGTCTTGGAAGAATAAAATTGAAAGTAAAATTTTCTGAAAATTGCCGTGATGTATGAACATAACTTGAACTTGGCTGATCTGAAATATTTTTTAAATAATCTTTCATACACTAACATTTGCTGTAAGCTGTACATTTTCTTGTATTTGGTCCCTTCAATGAGAATTGCATATAAAGGAGCTCAGTGGATTAAAAAGTATTATAGGGAAAATTTTAAATGCAGATAGCTATGAGCAGAGTAAAGGTCCCAGCAACAATCGTTATTACATAGCCACTTTTGTTCAGAAGGCTTCTAGAGCTCTATTGGTTACTAAAGAACATTGCAAGTGAAGTGAAACTTCAAAGTAAATGGTTTTACTGGCTGACAGAATGATTAAAGTTCAGCTTCAT
Organism: Burhinus bistriatus; assembly: GCA_013397275.1. Lineage (NCBI taxonomy): Eukaryota > Metazoa > Chordata > Aves > Charadriiformes > Burhinidae > Burhinus > Burhinus bistriatus. Next base: position 46,606 of record VYXH01001116.1, on the reverse strand, counting down.
ATATGGGCAAATAATCTATAGCAATTGTGATATATTTCCTGTACTTGGCTAACTGAAAGAACTAAATCCTTGTCTTTTCTTCAGGTTGAATATAAAGACTTTCCAAAAAATAACAAGAACGAGTTTGTATCTCTTATAAACTGTTCCTCTCAGCCACCACTGATCAGCCACGGAATTGGAAAGGATGTAGAATCTTGCCACGATATGGTATGATGAATGTTGCTGAAATGCTTTCTCTTTGGCCCTCGGTGAGCTAAGGGATGCGGCGGATAGACCAAGGTTTCACATTACTACTGGATAGCAATGAATTAAATCCTGTACAATTCCCTGGATAATTTTTGTCTAGTATTTCACAGGTTGCTGAAATAATTGATTAATAATATCAGAATGTAATCTAAATAACCTTCAAAATGCTTAATTTATGCTCACAATTTTGGTCTTCAAAAACCACATTTGCTTTATCTTGATATTATTTGCATGAGCACATATTAAAGAAAATGCATGAAAAGGAACTTTCAAAACATAAGACCATACCAGCTTATTTTCTGTAACAGAATGGGCTGATATTTCATTGGGAACTGTAATACGTGGATTCGCGTTACCAGACTTTCTGCGGGGACAGAATCTAAAAATGGAAGAAATGCAATTCACCATTAGGTAGCAGGAAACACTCTAAATCTGTCAAGCTCCCTTTATAAAAAAGATCTTTTATTCACAGTAGTTGAAATATTTCCTTGTGAAAGAATGAGTCTTTTAGACTGTAAACTGTAAGGCACTTTGCCTATAGAAGACATTACATAGTGCTAACAATATGTACACAGTCTACATTAATTTGAAAAGAGTTTAGTACTTCTGGTATCCAGGGGTGACCTGAGTACTGACTGCAGACTAAAGTAATACTTTGCCGTATGTAAATACACTCAGGAAAACCTGATTTTACTGATTTTTATACTAAAAAAATTTTCGAATGGCTATAATTTGATACAGATTTGTTTGATCTTTGTCATTTAATTTTGACATTTTCATACCCATCTCTACATCCTGCTGTAAAGAGCTCCTGTAAGACTAAGCCCACGAGTCAGTGCAGTAGGTAGAAGGGAAAAGGACAGCCAGTTTGGAGCTTAAACATTGCAACTGGGCCAATGTGAGAACCGTCCTCTGTTCAGATACTGAGCTTTCACGAATGCCTGTGCCATAACTAATCAGGCATATTCTGAAAAGGTGCACCTGAAATTGATCTGAGTAAAGCTGGAAAAAAATGTTCAGTTCTCAAAGGAGGTGACGTACTTTTGCATTAGCCGTGTTACATTGACTCTTCTTTTAAACAGTCGCACATTGCCCTATCTGTATTGTATTTTTTATTCTTGTGTAACTGGTTTTCTTTTTCTGCAAAGGACTTTTTGGTTCTGTGTATTCTGACGTCCTTTGTCTTAAGCTCTGTACAGTTTGAGCCACTACTAATTTAGTGTCTTTTTCCTTGATATTAATAGTATTGCTGACTTAATTTTCCCTCATTGCTAAAACAGTTGCAATGGGAATCCCCTAGCCATAGCAGCGTTCTATTGTTTAATGTAGCAAGATGAAACTCTACACCATTGCTTTTTTCCCCACCATAATTATGCATCTTAAAAAATATATTGCCAAAATTAGAACATTCACTTTGTTTCAAGTGAGCCCTAGTCCTGTTTTCACTAAATTAATGAAGTGGACTCAGGTTGAATTGCTGAATGCTCTCTGTTTTCCTTAGGCTGCATTGAATATTTTAAAGTTGCTGTCTGAGTTGGACCAACAAACCACAGAGATGCCAAGAACAGGAAATGGACCAATGTCTGTGTGAGTGTGACCCATTCACTTTCCCTTGCATTAATGGAAACCTCTTACCCTAGGATGTTCTATAAACAAATAAAATGTGAGGGTTTTTTTTCTTTGCCAGAAAAGTTAAAATGCCAAGGGCAGTTGTTGTCTTCAGGAGGATGAGAGGCTAGGTTTTATGATCAAGCTCATAATTTTCATGTGTCAAATGCAAATTACTAAGCAGGAACAAGTGGGTAGAATGTAATGACTGTGATACAGAGCAATTCTGACTGTGATCCCTCTGCTTACACTATTTGTTTACGCATATTTGTAAATAGCGTGACTTTTCGGTGTGTTAAAGTGTTACAGCTGCTCCTCTCTTTCTATAAATCTTCTGTATGCAAAATGTAAACAATGTATAGGTTTCACAGCTTGCTTTCAGCAGAAACATGGAGGAGTTGACCAGAAAAAAAAAAAAGTTTAGCCTCTCATTTAGATAATATGCTGTCAAAATGGTGGAATTAACAAAGTGCTAACTGATTAAAAAGGGAGGTCAGTTATATGGAAACAAACTGTTATATGCACCTCAAATTCTTTGTATCCGATTTAGAAGCATCTTATTCATGGAAGTAGTGTTTTATCTCCTAAGTAACAGGTGTTTTCTCATTTGTAGATGTGTGAAACAAGAAATGGAAAGTGACCCTCTTCTCAAACCGGCTAACTCAAACACTTTGGGACAAACACTGGACAGCACTGCCTAAAAAAGGCTTTTGACTGGACCCAAACCTGAAAGCACCAGAGAAAATCAAATGCTTCCTATTAATGTAACCTAACTGTTTTAGAGTGCTACAGTCTTTACAACCTACTGTAGTGTCTAAATCATAACCGTTGCTTTTTCTTCAAACAGTGATAAATTTTTAGTTTCATTATGTTGTTTTGATTGAAATGACACTATAAATTTTTCATTTAAAAGTTTCTTAATTGTATCTAGAACAATAGCACAGTTTAGAAACTTTGTCTTCTGAGACTGACATGTTATCTGTGAACTAACTTGGGAAGATCATATCCATGTATGTGGTTATTTTGTTTTTATTGAAATAGCAAAGTTTCACTGGAAACAAATTGTGTGCCCACCATTTTAAAAAGTCCAATATTTTTGCAAACCTTAGCTTAATTATTCAACGGTTGAATGAATTAAAGCTCTTTAGGAATTTTAAACTTTGTTTGATCATTTTTGGTTAATTTCTAGTTTTCTTGAGTGGGGGGTAGGGGAACTCGAATGCAACGTGACTTTAAATGATCTCTGATCGATGTTTTAAGGATTGTGTGTATAGATGGCACACAGCTCACTACATTACAGGATATGATCTCAATGTAGTGCATATAAAACTGCAGATTGATTTTCCTTGAGTGCTTTATACTGTTTAATTACATCTCCATGTAGGGCTGAAAAAAATTACCTATGTTTATATATAAACTGTGTTGCTTTTGATGTTGTGTTATTGCGCACTAAACTGTGCGCAATAAAGTTTTTTGCATATGGTCCAGGTAAAGCACGATAGCCTTGCAAGTTAAGTACTGCTTCAGTTCATTGTTTACGCTGGAATTTTTTCTCCCCATGGAATGTAAGTAAAACGTAGTGTTTGTCACCAATAAATGGTAATACTAAATTTTTTTGGTTAATTTATTCTTGTATGCCACTACAGGGGCTGCTTTTTTATAGGATTTGTAATGCTTGTGATATAGTACGGGCAGTATTGTAAAGCTATGGAGTAACTGTACAATGGTTATCGATTACATATAAATAACTACTATTTAGTAATGTGGAGGATGTGAAAACCTGGCAAGGTCAAGGAAATTCAAAAGTAATGTGGGTACATTTTGTTATTTGTGCCACAGTGTGTTAGTGCAACTGTTTTAATGGGAGCTTAAACTAAAGTTACGATTATGACAAGAAACCTGGCAGAACAGGTTGGTATGATTTCAAAGTTTAAGTCTCTACTTTTAAGTTTCCTTGTTTGCTTGTAATTTGAGTCATAACCTTGCCTTGCACTTAGTAATTTTTGGGGGGTAGTACTTTCAAAACAAAACTTTCCCTCTAGCAACAAAAACTGGCACCGTAGACTGACACATGACAGTGTATCATTTGGATGTGAACTACGTTCAGTGTGTACTTAACTGGTAATCTGTAGCAGCACTTCCTGAACACCTGTTTGCAGTGCGGGTAGTAACTCTGGTCACAGAGAGCAGTTACTGCATATGCTGTGTCTCAAAGCTAAATGTCTCGGCCATTTTATTTGCATTATCAAAAGCAATCGGGCCACATTAACTGCATACCGAACCTTATTGAATCAAGTTGGTTTTGATCATTATAAGCGAAAAAAACATTGTAAAGTTTTTTGGTTTTGTTTTTTTTTTTTTTTTTACATTTGTAGAACTAAAATGCTGTACATTTAAAAATTAAAAGAAACTTGCTAGGCTGAGGCTTTGTATTGCAAATTCTTACAATTTAGAAACTACTTACCAAGCAATTTATATTGCAAAACAAATACTACATTGATAGCGATGTAAATGGTCTGCCTACCTTTATCCGCTGCTACTTAGGAGTCTTCCCCTTGGATGGGACTAGAGCCTATTCTTCTGACTATTTTGCTGATATATTTGTTGATAACGCTGTGCTTCATACGAACCTGAGTTAAGGTACTTTGCCATAGATACCTCTGTTTCAATACTCTTAAATGCATCTATCATCTTAGAGGTGCTATGTAAGAGAAGGGTCTTTTGTGAAAGACCTTGTAATCACAGCCTCATGATGGAAGACTTCAGGTCACTATCCGGATTCTAAGTAAGCCAAAGGGAGTTCTAAGATAAAAGTGTGTTTTTATTTAGAGCAGTACAATCGCTTGGTTTTTCTGTTGTCTCCTTGGTGCTTGATGCAGCAAAGGCTAGGAAGAATGATTACATATAATATGTAATCACCTGAAGGCTTTATATGACACTTTTGTTCAACACATACTAAAATGTTCTATAAAGAACATAAATATGAGGAAACTGAGGTGAAGGTGAAATTCTCTTACTGCAGTAGACTAGCAAGCTAGTACTGGTATAAAACAGAACTTTCTGAGTACTAGCAGAGTGCTGTCTGCAAGACACCTCACCTTTTTGGATTCTTTCTTTGAATTTCTGGTTTTGATCTTAAGAAACCTTTTGACTGCAAGTGAATGAGCTGGAGCTTCCAAATATGAATATCAGGGTACATTAGCTTGGGCTTCACGCCACACGTTTCAGTAATGATCCTGTTATAGAAAATTTAAGTACAGGGTCTGTTCCAAAATTACTTTCTTATGTTCGGTCTTAATTGGCTAGGGTTGTTCTCCCACAAGTGGATTTTACCAAGCATTTTTCTCCCCATTATCTTATTTGACTCTGCTTAAATTACCACATTTTAGTAAATTAATGCATTTTTTCCTATGTTCCTCCAAAAGTATTTGGCAATAGGGCACTATTAATCTGAGTGTTCCAGAATCTCCTGTGCATCTAGTAAACTGTGAAATTTTGCACTCAAAACGTTCAGTTCAGCTACAGAGAACTTTCCTTTAATCACTTTCAAATGAGACTAAGAAAAACAAAGTATTTAGTCCACTCTATCAGGCTTGTAACTATTGTGCTAACAACTGAGATAGTGATCTTGTTTCTTTTCAGAATTCACCACATTATTATTCCAGCCATATGATATAGCCAGTGTTCTGCAAGTAGGGATGCCCTTAAGCCACTGCTTCGAAGTGCAGGGGAAGGAGGTCTGATCCTAAGGGATCTGCTTTAGTAACTTTTAAGGGATGGAGGGCGATCCTGAGGAGGCAAGTCGCTGGGGGACAGGAGATGTGATGTGGCAGAACAAGTCACTGAGTTTCAGTGCATTTCAGTCTTGTTCATTTGGACCTTTTTTAATGCCTGTCCATCCTACTTCCAAATGCAGAGCATATGGGCTCAAAGGAAGTAGCTGAGGAGTTTGGAAACCAAATTCTGGGAATATGTTCATTTTCCAGTAGTTCAGCTGTAAATAAGCTCAGCAGAGACCGGCCAGTGTAGGGAATACATTTTCCTTGACCAAAGAAAACGTCCTGTCTGCCTGTACTCCTTTCCATGCCTAGAGTCTGACAGACTCCAGTCTTCATGTTGTTATTTTCTTGTATTGGAAAGAAAGCACTCATTACTGTTTTCTCAAATTTCAAAGCCATAAGCCAACCTCTAAATTCTAGCAGCTTTTGCATTGCTTTCCTTCGAGCCTTTTCTTATTCTTGCAAGAATACAGCTGCACTTAATAATGGCTCTTGTCAAAAGAATGACACTATGCTACTGTTCTTTGAAGAGGTGCAGTCAAATGTCTCGTTTCAATGCCCTGTGTAAGAACCTGAAGAGTGGCTTTGCAGATGTGCTGCGAATGAAACCTGACAAATTAAGCCTTTTCCAGTGCTGTGTTATCAAGTTTAAAGTCTGCTGCTCAAGTCTCCTATTTTAAGTAACAAGTTGCACTCTGAAGTTGGTGTACAAGAAGGAAGGTAGTCCATGTTTATTCAGGGATTTTTGAGTATTATCTGCTTTCTTGAATGGGTCAGTTTGCTATCCTTGAGACAAAAAACTGCATCACATAAAAGTTAAAGGGGAATAATGAAAATTGGTCAGGGCATTTTTTTAAAACAGAATATTTTATTTGTTAATAGGAAGTCCTGACTCCCCAAAGGAAGAAAACATGACTTTTCATGATCCACTATTCTTGGTTTCAGGATGGAGATCTTAAAGAAAAGAAGGATTTGTGCAAAATTTATTTTTGGGAATGCTCACCTGTAGGATAGCTAAAATGTGCCTACAGAATGAGAAGCAGCCTGGATTCACTGCCATACCTCTTTGTTCCATAATATGAAAATACATTCCCATAACTTCTTGTTTTGTTTTAGGACATAGACAGCTGGTATTTTCTTAGGACCTATCCTATCTGAAAGGATTCAGGTGGGAATCTGGAGTCAGCAGGGTAGTTATTCTTGTTCTCAATTCTCTGGCCAAATTTTAGAATCGTACATCACAGTTAAATGTAGCTGTACTTGAAGTTCCACTGCAATTATTATGTTACCTAAAAATCAAACCAAAATTCTGTTCTAACCCACTGATCAAAGTTAAAAATAGTTTTATTCTGTCCTAATGTATAAAAACAAATGGTGGAGGTTCTAAAAGTGCCTAACTGCAGGAAGGGACACGATGTGTATACCACTTCACTAATCTTCCTGGTCTGTGAAGCAACCACATAATGGTTTGCTGCTTTTATTTTGAAAGTCTGCAGATAGAAACCAACAGAATAAGTATGAATCAATGTAATATCTTCCTTAAGGGCTTCTATAGTTAAGTGATTTTATTTAGATGACTCCTCTGTTTAAGCTCAAAGAAATGCTGCTCCAGAGGTGGTTAGAAATCTGAAAATACTGAACTCCATCTCTTGTGGCTGTGACATGCTGGATTGCTTCCCTTTATCTGCTGATTGGATACGTACACTTATTTGATACCCAGGAACTTCTGAGCCAAGGACCTGAACATCCCATGGAAGGAGGCTGGGGAAAAAAATTAAGTTGTTAGAGCAAATTAAAATCTCAAGGGTATTCATTTAATCTCTGGATTAGAACTGAATAAAAGCATACAGATTGCGAATAATACTTATCCAAGAGTGTATTTTATTCTCTGACAAAACAAATTATTTTGTATACCACTACCAGTACCCTAATGCAACAAAATTGTATTTGATTAGAAATGGAAAAATTATAGTGCTTTTAAACTTTACTCATTCTTCCACTTCCAATTTCACAGTATTTTTTAGCAACCTACTAACAGAGGATGTTTTAGATTTTAAATGTCCCATATTAATGATGCAGAAAATATCCTTCACAGAGTATGCTTTCAATACTTTCATCCTCTACTACCATTCTTTCATTATCTTTACTGTTTCCAACCAAAAGATAGTCTTCCATGTTTAAATGCACCCTTTTGTTTTTTTCTTCAGCAGAAGGGAGATTAGTGCCTCCCAAAGAAGGTAATCCCAACCCTGTGTTAAGGGACAAAACCTCTGATACATTTCATGTCAAGTTCACGTGCAAAAATCTGTTTGGGGACAACTGGGCATCCCTACAGACACTAATCCTTATTCCCTGTTTTATCATGGGTGCAATCTCCCAAACTGCTGTTCTTAAGGTTTTAAAGCCACAGCGAGTACATCACAGTAGGGATCTATATTGTGGTCTGATTGCTAAATATTGCTTTCATTGTTTTCACACAGTAGCTTGGTTTTAACCAAGATGACTGTTTAGGTCTTGCCTAGAAAAAATAATTGGGAAAGGAAGGCATCACTGGAAAAATAAATTCGCCAGCAGTTTGTTGTAAATAAGATTCAGTATAACTGTCCTACAAACTGCCACTGTATTTGCATGAAAAGTTTGTAAATTCCCTTCAAAGCTTGTTAAGTAGATATAGAAAAACTTCTGTATTAAAATGTTGAGCTACCAAGTTATTTTAATTACTGAAGTGGATAAAAACATGAAGAACATGTGCTACTTCAAACTCACAAAGGCTAAATACATTTAAATAATTGTCTTTTCTAAGCATTCTTAGCAATAACTGTTGTGCTTTCTCTTATACTCTACTAACTTCAAAGGTTACTATTGTTTTCAGTGTTTTAACTTCTGTTTTAATGTGTTAAAGGGCTGATGTAGAAATCCAGTGCTGATTTTTATTTAAAAGAAAAAAGGTTATTTAAGAGCTTTTACTGTCTAACCCCTCCCTATTCTGCTGGTCCATAACCGTATGCAGATAGGGAAGATGTACCCAGATTAAAGTGATACTTAAACTGGGTCAAATGCAGACCTCGTATCATTTGTCAGTCAGCTGGACAGAACTTCACTGATTTTAATGGCCTATTGCCACATGCTGAATGCAGTGCATTTTTGTTTAGGCTGGACAGTAAACAAAGCAAGTCCTACTTCAAAGAAGTTTGAGACAAGTGTTCAAAGCGTGCATGTGCATAAGCTTACACATACTGCATCTACAAGCACTTGAGCCCATGGCTACCCGGGGAGGGAATGAACCTTGTGGTTCACAGAGGGGTATTTCCAAATTCCCTGGGAATGCTGCTATTACTTCCCATTTTCTTGTCTGTCAGAATTTTTTGTTGGCCCTTTCTCTTGGGAAGCTGGTTTAGCATTTAGCTATGTGGCGTGCTCACCTCTCCCTTCCTACTAGTGGTTTTACTTCATAAAGATGCTTAGTTTCTTCCCCTCCCTTTCTCTCCATGAACTCCTACTCCCAGAAGAGTAACATCTCTTAAAGCAGGCTTTAAGATTATCTGACTTGTGATGGACAGATTCCTGCATCCGTGAGCTATATAAAGTATCTTTCCTTTCCTTAGAAACACATTTCAACAAAATGTTCCATGAGGTGTTCTTCCAAACTCAGGAAAAAGTCAGAGAGTGAGCTGTACTCGCAGTCAGGGCTGCGTGGGGTCCTGTGCTCTTCACCCGACTACCCTGGAGTGTTGTCCTCAGTGCAAAAAGCAGTGCTGTTGAAAGATCACTCCAGGTACCGCTCTGAAAACGCGTCAGCTTCTAGGAGATGCATTTTCTTCACATCCAGTGCTGCCTACCTTGACACCTCCTGATCCCAAGAAGCCACTAGCAAGGCTTGTGGTGCCTTCCTGATTGTAGCTAGTACTACATTGTTCAGATGAACTAAACTACTGTTCATGTGTTGAACCACAGCGTTTCCATCTGAGTTAAATTGAAAAGTCCTGTAATATGTTTGAGTTCTTTTTTGAGTTCTTTCAACATTGTAGTTGAAAAGCTTGTCCCACGTAAATGGACTAAAAACACCTGGTTATTTTTGCAAGATAAGGATGTAAACATTTCTAAAATCACTTTTAAGTTAACACCCTATTGGTCTACAGTTTTGTTTGTCTTTTTGCTCCATCTCTTTCTGACAGAGCAGCATCTTTCATCAATGCCTGCATAAAATTCATTTGCTAATAATCAAAAAGAGTAATCTGTAAGCCATCAAAGCTCTCTTCTCCCTCCAAAAATGTTTTCTGTGGAGTCTAGCCAATAATTTTGCAAAATTTTACTGGTGTCATGTGGCACCAGAAATTGCTGTATCTTCAGTACAAAGCTGTTAACAAGGCAATTGGTTGTCTAACAGGCCTTTATTGTTTATGCGTTTTAAATGGTTTATCTGAGCTTGGAAAACTGTTAAAACATTTTGATCAATTTTAAGGCTAAACCTAAACAGATGCATAAAACCAGGAGAGGACCCGGTCCTGCAAGGTGGAGTGCTCTTGCTCACCCTAAGACTCGCTGCAATGGTCATACCCTAAAAACCTGCCGCATTCCTAGGCAAGATTTGTGTTTATCAGAAAATGAATGTTGAGATCTCTCCGTAAGAGTGCTTTGTGTCCCTGGTGATGCACAGCTACTGACCTCTAAACCTGCTGCTGCAAACAGGCCCGAAGTTCCTGCTACGGTCACATGGTAGCCATCATCCCTTTCTATCATTTTTGAAAGGAAACCCTTGACAGTCTGTAGGAAGAAAAAAAGAGAATGTCATTTATGTGCAAATAGGCCTATTAAACTGGTAAATCTGAATAGATCTCCCTGCTGGGGTTTTTGCTGAAACTCAGCTGGGTCATTCACAGTCTTCATTTGTTTCTAGTTTTAGCTGCAGGCTAGAAAAATTCTGGCTCCACAACTAAACTATGGCAGTTTCTTCCTTACTGCCCTTTAATCCATTCTGTGAATTTTGAGTTGGGAATTTTTCATATTCCAAAAGACCGTACTGGTACTGGTCTTTTGGAAGCTTATGCACAAATCTGAGATTTGGCAGATGCTCACAAAGATTTTTTTCAATACTCTGTCAGTGTGCTGACTGTTTTATTTTGATTATCATAGTGCTCCACAGTGAAGTTGCTGACCCAACAGTTCACAGAGATCTTTTCATGGCTTTCTTGATGCATACCTTTTTTTTTACATTCTGTTACAAAATTTTATGCTGGAAAATTACAGTTTGTATTAGAAATTTCCTGCATACTGGAGGCACCTGGTGCCGGGTTTTTAGTTTAGGTTATTATGTCAGGACGTCAGAGGTTGCATCCCAATTAAAGTTTGGATTTCTTCATATGCGGTTCTGATTTAAAAATAACCCTGAACATAACAATGTAGCAGTTGGATGCTGGCATTGAAATATTTAATCATGTCATGTGATCAACAAGGTCTTGTTTAGCAATTCAAAGCATTTCATCTTTCATCAAATTTCCCCTTCCTCAAGAAAAGAATGATTCTGTGCTAGCACTCAGTGCTGGCATTTGGAAGACGCTGAAAACATGTCCCTGTGAAGGCTGGCATAGAATACAAAAGGATTCTTCAGAAGTTGTGGTGCTTTTTAAAAAACGCATGTGAGTAACTGCCTTTTAACCTTTAACCTTCGCTTTGGCCACTCTAGACAGAGTAACTGCTCCTGCGTGACTCACGCAAGAGCAAACACCGGGACAGGAGACTGGAGGGGCCCGGCCCAGCACGCTGTTGCCTGCGGTGAATAACCACCCTGTGCAAGAAAAGCGCGTAGCTGTCCTGCGGCCCCAAGCCCTGCTAACCAGCTGTGAAGCAAAGCTTTCACAGGCTGGCTGCTCTGGCCAGCAATGCCCCGTGGAAGAGCTCCCTCCGCAAGTACATAACGAGGAGAATGGGGACTTGAGTGTGTTCCGACTTCTGCTGCCTCTTGAGGAACTTCGTGAGTTCAGTGAGTCCTGCTACACTGAGCCCTGACTGAGGTGAAAAACTCATCTAGCTAAAGAGATTTTCAACATGGTTCTGACAAGGAGAATAAAACCCAGTGAAATAAAATAAATTTGATGCTAAGCTCTGCTGCAGCTGTTTAACATCCCAGACCTTCCCATTTTCCCCTCCTTGCCAAGCTAGGCAACACAAATCACATTTACAGTGCCTTTCGGGTTGTACATGTGACACGGGCTTGCAGTGTAACAAGATTAGTTTTCCCTGTAATCCTCTTAAAATGTCCTTCCTTTGATTGTCTTTTCATCTTTTGGTGTTCTGGAACTTGGATTAATGGGATTGAGATTTATTCCGCAAGTCTTGTTTGATAAGCTGCTTTCAAGAATTAGTTGCCTACAAACACATTTAATTTGGAAAAAGCATTTTAATGGTGGCCGAATTATGCAGCGTTATGCCAAACATACTATAAGGCCTATATATGTAACTTGCAGTATGTCTGTAGATACTATTAGACAAGGAGGTGAATAAAACAAGATAGGCTTACTCATTTCAGAGTGTCCAAAATACTTCAGGTGGCTTCTCTAGGCAGATTTGCAGAGCCTTGGCTGTATGTTTGCAAACTAGTCAACAAACTGACCACATGCCTTTTCTTGTTCTCATCACATTTCAAGCCCCATCCTTGAACTACCCCTTCCATTGGTCCCTCAGGACATCTTCACCTTGCCATCAGCTTGATCTGGTCCCCTTGTCACCGAATCCCTGTTTAGTTCATAGAAGCCTGATACCAAAGTTAACGGCTGGTTTGCTGAGGCACTGATGTGGCAAGTCACACAATGCTAACGCTTCATACAACACAGAGCAGGCAACTGAACCGGTACCTCTGGTGCCTTGGCATAACCACTGAGTATTTTACAAATGTAAAAACCCAAAACATAGAGCAATTACAAGATTTTGAGCTAGTCTAGACCCGAGCTGCTTATTGTAGAACTCAGCGTTGTTCAACTCCTGTGTTTAGCCCAAAAGATCACCCTGCCGATGCAAAACTAGCGTATGGCTTTGTGCCTTCCCCTGCCTGTTCCTCTGCCTCTTAAACTTTGATTCCATTTCAACCCCACCTCTTTAGTTGGCCTTATTCTAGTGACAAAAGTTCCTACCTTCCCCAGGAGGTGCTGGGAGGGGGGGTCATGGCTGCAGAACATTTCTGAATCGTACAGAGGCACCCCCTGCTATACAGTGACCACCAGTGAGAGATCAAACACTTGGCTGACTTTTCTGAACATGAGTAGATGCACACACTCTGCGTGAGTTCAGGACACTGAAAATACCTTCAATTTGCATTCAAGGATGTCATGTGGCAGGTCTCCACTGGATACGGATGACTGGAATCACACCCCATTTCCAAGGTGAATTTATAGCTATAAAACCACCGCACATGGCAGTGCTGGGCTCACAAGGCAGTCTGTTCTCATCCAAGACGCATCCTTTGCTCTCTATTCTGTTCCTCACGTTACTCCGTGGCAAACTGTTGAACGCAACGTCGTTTGCCTGTCTATGGCCACCAAAAAGCACAATAACTGCTGCTGTGATGTGTTCCCCAAACTGCGGGAGGCATACCCCCCGGTGACACAAACCCGGGCTGAAACCCGGTGGCGCATGGGGGGGACCCGAGCCGGGAGGACCACAGCGGTGGGAGCGGGCAGTCCTTGAATTCGCTCTCCGGGGGCTCCTGCTCTGGCTTAAGGCTGGGTCACAGGCTTGATGCTGCCGCTGCATGTGCACATGCCTTCGGACAACTCACTGAACAGCTCCGAACGTCGTTTTTTTTGCTTACAAGAAGAAAATGAAGAGAAAGCTACATTTCAAAAGCCACGCTCGCCCACCCCGGGTGCCGATCTCCCGCCCGCCCCCTGCGCTGTGACACACCGCGGGGACCCGCACCTGCGGCCGCCCCGCGCTGCCGGAGCCGGGCGGGCGGCCCGCAGCCGCCGGGCCACCTGCGAGCGCAGGGACGGGCGGACCGGCTGCTCCCGCCCGCCGTCACCAGCCTCCNATAAAGGGCGCCGCGCGGGGCTTAAGGTCCTCTTGCTCTGGCGTGGCTGAGGTGGGTGCGGGTGCTGGGCTCTCGGGGTGGCTGGGGGGCTGGTAGGTCCGGGNGACCGGCTGCTCCCGCCCGCCGTCACCAGCCTCCTCACACGAAGCCCGGGCCCAGCAGCGGCCCTGGGGCGGGCTGCAGGCACTACACGCGCGCACCGCCATGAAGTGAACCGGGCCAGGCAGCAGCGCGCCGCCCTGCCCTCCACCGCGAAATGGCGGCCCCGGCCACCCCCGCTGCCGGCCGGCACCTCACGCCCCCTCTCCCCCCACCCGGCTCCGAGCCCGCCGGAGTGGGGAGCGTACAACAAAACCCACCGCCCTCCGGGGAGGGGCATGCAGGGCTGAGGGCAGCTCCGGCAGGCAGCCGAAGCGGCACCGCCCGACATGGCGGCTGCGGCGCCCGCCCTCCCGCCTCAGCGCAGGCGGGGCTGGGGCGGGGCCCCCCGCCCCCCCACAAGGGGC
>VYXH01001116.1:0-32431 GCA_013397275.1 Burhinus bistriatus | reverse complement strand
ATAAAGGGCGCCGCGCGGGGCTTAAGGTCCTCTTGCTCTGGCGTGGCTGAGGTGGGTGCGGGTGCTGGGCTCTCGGGGTGGCTGGGGGGCTGGTAGGTCCGGGATTTCCCCCTCTGCCTCCTTCCTGGTGGTCCTCCCTGCCTGAGCGGGTTGCTGGCGGCCGCCGGCGTCGCCTCCCTCCCTCCCTCTCCGCCCGCTGAGGGAGCGGCCGGGCCGCGTGGGCTGGCGGCATGGCCGCCTCTTCTCTGCTCAGCCTTGGGGGCTCCGTCCCCAAGTGCTCTTCCCCGGGGCGCCTGCGGTGTCTCCCAGTGAGTGGCCGCCCTTCCCGGGAGGGTCTAACACGAGGTCGGCCAGATCGGCCTGGGGAACCGGGGACTCGCTGGTGTAAGTGATGACAGTTTTTTCCCCGTCAGAGCGACAGTGTTGATTTCTCACTGCTCAAGCCAGATGGTGTCTGACGCACCAGCGGGCAGCGCCGCGGTGTCCCATCCCTGGCGGGGCCCGGTGCTAACTGTTCCCTGTGGCTTCCCTCCCAAGGCAGAGGGCGCAGGGCCTGCGGGAGACCTGATGCCGCGGGATCAGGCCTGCGAGGAGGGCAGCTGTCCGGTTTGCTCCGCCATGCCTGAGCCTCCGGAGGGTGGGAATGGTAAGTCCTTACAGCGACTGTTCCTCACAGCTTTAAAAATACATAGGGGTTTTTCTTTTTTTTCCCTTTTTCAAAAGAGTTACTAAGTTGCTTCTGCAGTGCTTTGTCAGGTTGTTGTCCCTGGAGGCTGGAGAGACGTGTGGGTTTGAGCACCAGCCTAGACACAGGAGCTGGCAGCGGGGAGGGTCCCCTCCTGCCAGAGCCTTGCAGCCGGGCCCTTTGTGCCTCGCCTCACTCCCGCTGTGTGCCAGGTGGCCGGTCCTGCAGGGCGAGACACCTGCAGCATGGGAGGGGCGGTGGGTTGATAGCTCTGAGCCGCCCGCAGCCCCCTGGCCGGGGGGGGCTGGGGACACGGCCATGCTGGGGACACAGGCACGCTGGGGACCCGCGGGGGCTCTGCTGCAGCCCCGGCATGGCTGCGGTGGGCCTTGGGAGGAGGGTTCCGCCCTGCCCTTGCCGGTAGGTGTGCAGCGGTGTTCGTGGCGTGGGCCATGTGTGTGTTCATGGCCGAGCTGTTCCCTCTGCCTGGGGTCTGGCGGCTGCGCGGCATTTACTGCTGCATGTGCGACCTCCGGCCTTCGCGTTGGGAAGGCGGAAGCGTCACGTGGCCATAAAGGCTGGGCCTGCAAAAGTACATAACCCGTTATCTGCCTCCTTTTTCTGTTATATCTGGCTTAGCTGTCTTGTGCTCTGCTGTGGAAGCCCCATACATCAGTGGTTTTTCTCTGGACTTTTGCAGTATTTCCCCTGTCCCATGTGCTTGTGGAGCGTGCCAGCTGGGTTGGCCGGGGGAGGTGGGCGTGTGGCACAGCTGCTCTGCGTCTGCAGCCACCTGACTCGCTGGTGTAACTGATGACTGAATTTTTTCCCCATCAGAGCGACAGTGTTGATTTCTCACTGTTCAAGCCAGATAGTGTCTGATGCACCAGCAGGGATGTGCTGTGTGTCCCACGCCCTGGCATGGCCTGGAGCTAACTGTTCCCTTCGGCTTTACTCATAGGACGCTGCAAAGACAGTGGGGGTGTTGAGGCTCTTGGAGACCTGATGTGATGGCTGTCGCTGGCAGTGATGAATTGTGTGAGGAGGGCAGTTGCCTGGCTTGCTCTACCATGCCTGAACCTCTCACAAGTAAGAATGGTAAGTTCTTAAAGTAACTTTTGATCACTGGTTTAAATTAAATAAACAAAAAAAGCCAAGGTGGGAGGGGAAATACCTTTCTTGAAGGGAGTTCCTTCCAAAAGTCTTTGTCCCTGGAGACTTGACTGACCTGTAAATTTGAGCATTAGTATAGGTATTGTAGAAACTAAAGCACAGAGGTTTTCCTCATGCAAAAACAGGGGTCCTTTGTGCCTGGTGTTGCTCCTCTTCCACCATCTCCAAAGTGACAGGTGTGGCTATTGACCTGGAACTAGCAAGGCAAGGATCTGCAAACCGCCCCAGTGCGGGCTGAGCTGGAGCAGGATGGTTGTTCTCTGTCCTGTTTGTTTCCCTGTTCACAGTGTTTAGAGAGCTCATTTTAAGGACAACCTGCATGGTGACATGTGGATGATCTGCTCAGAGCAGCTGCCCCAGTAAGGGACAGGAACCATCCTGGCTGAAGTGTGTCTCTGGGCAAGAGAGGTGCTGTTGCATCTTTCCTGCACTGCCCTTGCTGGCCAACTGTAGGAGACACTTGTAACTCACCGAAACAGAGAGAAGCAACCTGAGGAAAGCATTGAACAATGGCAAGAGAGAAACTTGGTAGAGATCAGGGGAGGGGGTGGAGGCCTTCTGGGCCTAAAACACAAGTACCCTGAAATGAAACTATAGCCACAGGGGTGGATAATGTGGAGTCTGGATAATGCAGGCCTTGTGCTCAGTTGACTGGTAAGGCTAACACTTCCTTATCTCTTGTGTGACTCCTGCGGGAGGAAACTCAATAGCACATAGCACGGGATGTGGCTGGAGGAGGAAGCCCTGTGGAAACAGGAAAGTTCTGCTCTGGTGCAACTTCTGAAGCTTGTTAGTTATGTTCTAAGGGTCATTGTGTGGTGAACGACCTTTGTCTCATTATCTGCAAAATGCATATTAAAGTTGACACCCCTGCATATGCTAATGAAGATTATAGAGATCATGCTAAACATATGACAATGGTACTTGTCTCTCCACCCAAACCATCCTACACATTGCCTGGGTGGGAGGGGGAAACCCAAGACAAAACTGCCACTGTGGCAGTAGGGCAAATTGTATCGATAAGGCAAACATAAAGGAGAAAGATAAGTGCTACTGGCGGGGGGAGCAGATATCTGCAGAAGACCACTTCTACAAACCAGTGACCCCCTGTTGGCTGGACCAACGCTGGAACCAGGACCAATGATCTCTTTATCTCTCTCCCTCTCTATCCTTCTGTTTCTCTTTTGTCTTGAGTTGCAAAGTAACGCAAGCTGCACCTTACTGCTTGCCGTAAGTTGTTACATACCTAAGCAATTGTCATGGACCTAGTTAAGACATTAATCACTGTGGGAATCTAATAAATGTTTGTATACAGACTTTGAGAGTTGTCTCACCTTAGTTCACAGCGCTGGGATTTGCAAATCTGAGTCACTTCCTCACTCACACTTCTGAGTATGGCATGACATTAAATTGGCATCCCTGACAGGATGCCCTGTGTTGGAAGGTCCCGAGGGGTACAGATTTCCTATCTGATGAACATGGACAGGGAGAACCAGGAGGTGACCTCTCAGCTATAAGCTGGGCGAGCTTCAAAGAGTAGCAAGCCATGACTGTCTGGGAGATGGCAGTGCTTGACTGCTCCCAGATTCTTCAGAAAGTAAAGGAGTACAAGATGTGTCATACTTCATCACGAATGGTCCGTGCCTATGATAATTGGCATAATCCGGAAGCAGTGGTAAGTCGCATCACTGCCCTTGCGAAAGAGCAAAGGTGGTGGTCAGGTAAAAAAAAAGCTCTAGTGTGTGCTGTTTTAAGGACAGCACTGACCACAGCCCGAAAGGATAGACACTTGACCAGGTAAGCAGAAGGGGAGACAATGAGATCCTTGCAACATCAGGTAAAAGTTCTCCAGTATCAACTGGCAGAGAAACACGGTGCTACTAAAACTGTCAAGTCCTTGCAAGAGCACGCTTAAATCTTGCAAAGCCAATTAGCTGCTGAGTGTGAAACCACTCAGTGACTCTGTGCAGCTCTGGTGGATGCCCTGGACTGAGGAAAAAATCTTAGTCTGAACTAGAGGAGAATGAACAAGAAACCTGTGACCAAATGGATCTTGACTCTCCCTGATAGTGAATTGGGGTTAACCAGTCTGGCAAAATTTGCAGATAGACCATTATATCCGACAGGAGTTAAGAGATGAGCTGAGAAATTCTCTAACCCAAAAATGAGGCAGTATTGAGACCTAGTTAAGACTGAGACTACTGGTGATGATCAAGTGGGAGGAGCTCTGCAAGTTACCATTTGAACAGTACCATATTGGGTGACTGCAATTATCAAAAATCCAGGAAAAATATACTAGACTAGCTCAAGAAACCAAGACTGAATATGTATGGAGGGTATCATTGACTGGCAGAGACCGGGTTTTATTGTCAGAAGATGAGGCACAGGGGTATTGGGGGTTTGGGGTATTTGTGACCACCGATGACCCAAGAGAACCATGGTCCTTAACCCAAGGAGTTGCATAATGGGCAGGGGGTTAGATCCCATGAAACGAGGGGACGCAATGTGTATTGAGACCCCAGTTACAAACCACTTAACTGAAAGTCTGCCTGTTGCCAGTCGATGCATGACAGGCATTAAGTACCTCAGCAACCCTCCCTGATGCTGTTAAATGACAGAACGACTCCATTGATCTGGGTCTTGTGTGACTGTTGGGCAGTCCAACTCCAGGACCTTTTGTGGGACATGTTAGCCCTGAGGGGAGAAAGATGGAACCAGCAGGGGGGGAGCTGTGACCCTGGGGAAAGTGGCACAAGAGTTTATTAACTGGCCGAAGGATGTGCCTCACAAGGGGAATGGGAAAATCTAAACCTGCTGTGTGTAGAATAGAACAACGGGAGGACCGCCCCTTCCCCACGAAATCTAGGGGCAAAGAGGAATCTGGTTTGGGCTGAAGGAATTGAGAAGGAGGCTCTCTGGGGTGTAAGGGATGGCCTACCCACTGTAGCCCTGGAGAAGCTTATTCAAGCATGGGAAGACCAGAAATTACCCCTCAGGATGGAGCAACCCTCCTGGGGGAAAGGCAGGGCAGAACCGAAATCTAACAAGATGTTGGTAACTGTCCCTCAAACACGTACTGCCCCTGAAAAGAAATTTATTGATCTCAGGTCAGGAAACTGGACGTGCTATCCCCAATAAGTGAGCTGGGGGATGGCCAGTGGGTCCACCTAAGAAGGCTCACGGAAAATAGTAAGGGAGACTGGTTGATTACCTTTCCTCTTGGCCCTTTTAAAACCCCAGTTACATTTTTAGTGGACACTGGTGCTAAAGTCTCAGCATTCCAAGTGGATGTTGCTGATGCCAGTAACATAGTTGCCGATAAACAGATTTGGGTTATGGATGTTTTTGGAGACTCTAAGCCACAGCCAATGGCTCGGGTTAAGTGCTGGTTGCCTGGAAACAAAACTGCAGTGGAAGCTATCATGATTTTGGGAACTTTCCCCACAAATATCTTGGGACTCGATCTATTAAAGGGCCAAGTCTGGGTGGATTTGAAAGGATGAGAATGGAAATTTGGGCTCCCTATTGCCTCTATGAGACTTCTACAGCAAGCGCCTGCACTTCCCCCCTCCAAAGTTAATGTAAAACCCTATGCCCTGCCCCTGGGAGCAAGGGAAGGGGTCACCTCAGTGGTAGCTGAACTACGAGACCAAGGGGTAATTATCTCCACACACTCACCTTATAATTCTTCCCCGGTGTGGCCAGTCAGTAAACCCAAGGGAAGTGGTGATTAACAATTGACTACTGGCATCTAAATGCCAATACGGGCCCCTTGACAGATGCAGTGCCTAACAGCTGAATTGATTGCGACCGTACAAGAGCAAGCCCACCAAATTTTGGCAACCATTGAGGTGAAAGATGTTTCTATGGTCCTCTTGCAGGAAGCAGACAGAAATTGTTTTGCCTTTACATGCGAAGGTGTGCAATTCACTTTTACATATCTCCCCCGACTCGCTGACCATTGCTCACTACATGCACTGGCACAAGAACTGGCCCAAATTACTCCTGGAGAAGGGGTTAAAGTATGTCAATATATCGGCGATGTACTAGTTGGGGACCCTGATGCCACCACAGTGGGACAGACCCAGTCAGAGATAATCACCCACCTGGAAAATTCAGGGCTCCAAATTCCAGCTGAAAAGGTACAACTCCCATCTTCTGAGTAAAGTTCCTGGGTATTTGGTGGAGGGGAGGAATGGTGTGCATTCCTCCTGAAACTTGTAACTACCCTCGAGCAGGTAAAAATGCCTGAAAGTAAGAAGGAACTGCAACATGCCCTAGGGTTGCATGTAAAACAAGGCCTCTCAGGGAGCANCTCACCTTATAATTCTTCCCCGGTGTGGCCAGTCAGTAAACCCAAGGGAAGTGGTGATTAACAATTGACTACTGGCATCTAAATGCCAATACGGGCCCCTTGACAGATGCAGTGCCTAACAGCTGAATTGATTGCGACCGTACAAGAGCAAGCCCACCAAATTTTGGCAACCATTGAGGTGAAAGATGTTTCTATGGTCCTCTTGCAGGAAGCAGACAGAAATTGTTTTGCCTTTACATGCGAAGGTGTGCAATTCACTTTTACATATCTCCCCCGACTCGCTGACCATTGCTCACTACATGCTGGCACAAGAACTGGCCCAAATTACTCCTGGAGAAGGGGTTAAAGTATGTCAATATATCGGCGATGTACTAGTTGGGGACCCTGATGCCACCACAGTGGGACAGACCCAGTCAGAGATAATCACCCACCTGGAAAATTCAGGGCTCCAAATTCCAGCTGAAAAGGTACAACTCCCATCTTCTGAGTAAAGTTCCTGGGTATTTGGTGGAGGGGAGGAATGGTGTGCATTCCTCCTGAAACTTGTAACTACCCTCGAGCAGGTAAAAATGCCTGAAAGTAAGAAGGAACTGCAACATGCCCTAGGGTTGCATGTAAAACAAGGCCTCTCAGGGAGCAAAGATCTGTTTAAAGAGGCAGTGAGTAGGAGATGGTCCATAATCAGGGAATTGTGCAATATCATTATTTCACCGGGTGGTTTATGCTGTACTCGCCTAGGAGAACACAACCCTTTTAAAGACCAACCCCTACACCTAAGGGACAATAAGGGACTATGGGACACCTGGCAGGTGGATTATATTGGTCCTTTTTGGGTTTCTGAGGGAAAACGCTATGTATTGGTGGGAGTTCACATAGTGTCGGGCCTAACCCAAGCAGAAGCCGTATCTCAAGCAACAGGGAAAAGTACGGTGAAGGGGTTAAAATGATGGTTTAGCTGCTTGCCTAAACCCAAATCGATCCAGTCGGATAATGGAAGCCACTTTGCTACTGGGGTGGTTCAGAAGTGGGCTCGGGACAAAGGAATCCAGTGGGTTTTCCATACCCCATACTACGCCCAAGCAAATGTGACCGTGGAGCGTACCAATGGGCTTCTAAAGCGCGCCCTAAAACCCCACAAACCATGATGGCCACAATAGGTGCCAGACACAGTAATGAGAGTAAACAGCCGGTGGGGAATCAATAGTTGCCCATGGCTGACAGCCTTCTGTCCCAAGGCTCCATCTATACTTCCTGGAGAGAAGAAAGCCAAAGATTCTGTGAATCCCCTTCACTACCCTGGGAAACCCGTTCCAGTGAATTTGCCCACCTTTGGGACGGTACCCCAAACCCTGAAGACTCCTGTCAACATATATGTGTGGATCGCCACTGATGCTCACAGGAAGGACCATTGGATCCACGCTAGATGGATCGTCCCATCTTTTTAATTATTTTCTGTTTTATGTATGTTTTACAGATTATAAACAACCGTCGTGGGACTTATGTTTTCGATTATTGAGTGGGTTATTCCTTGCATTGCTTGTCTGATTTTATTAGGCCTGTTTTGGCTCTTTACAGAGGAAAGATGGCGTGGGAGAAGTTTGTATTCTTACTTTGTGTATGTATAATCCTGTCTCAGTCAGTGGGCAATTTGAATAACCAGCTCAACTTAGCATGGGAGTTGATACAAGGGTTTATGCATATTTGGAACCATACAGACCAGGGGATATGTATTACCCTCCCTGGTTCCGCATCAGAAGGGTTCAAATTTACAATGCTTAGTCTAAATCTTACAAAAATATTGAAAAATGAATTAAACAGTCTTAACCAAACAGATGGAAATGCCACATGGGGAATAATTGAGTACCCTTTTCTTGACCAGAAGGAGGGCCAACCATGGGAAAGTAATGGGACGTGGGTTGAACACCCAAGAGCTTTGTATCAACTCCCAGGCAATTCTACTTGGGAAAATTTATGGAACCAAACTTGTTATCGGTCCTTAACCAATGGTTCTAGTATGGAACTAAAGAATGCCACTGCTGTTCCCATTCCTTGCACCATAGTACCATGGTGGGATTCCCCCTCTGAAGGTGGTTACTTTGAACATGAGTATAACGTGCATTGGGATGCAGATTGGTGTATACACATCCCTGACAAACCAGGGGAAATTGATCTTGTTGACCTTACTAGATATGAATGGGCCTGGTCTCTGAAACGACTATTTAACCCCAACCGGCCTTTGTCTTCTGTTTCTAACCTCCCTGATGGGACAACGATTGAGTGGGAGGTTGGTGTGCAGGGTTGTATGTATAGCCAAGTTGAACTCCCCACTGGAGAAACCCTGTGTTGGAACAGGCGAAAACGTAGGAGTACTGCTCCGGACCGTAATATGTCCTTGTTGAATTGTTCCCGAATATTAAACTGCTCTACTGGAGCAGGTGACCCATTAGAAACTTGGTATATTCCAGAACTGAGAACATTTATTCGAGACATGTGTACTTGTTGGGGTTACCCCAACTATGGTTATCGGAATCAGGATGACCGGTGTAATGGCTCCTTTAAAGATGCCAAAATAGCACTCTCGTGTGGCATTCCAGTCACACATGGCCAAGATCAACGGAAGGCCTGGAGCCCAGATGGAAAGCAACAGGAGGTACCTGGAGTTGACCCATTTGATTGCTTCCAGGCAAGATATTCAGCCCCGCGAGGGATGGTATGGGCGTGCTCAGATGGGAAATTGTATTCCCAGTTAAATATGTATGAAATGGCTGGATTGAAGTGTTCTGTTGGCTTCCCCTCCATGTGTCCCTCTAGAGTGTTTAATTTTACATCTCGCCGCAATAGGATACAGAGAGATCTTGGTAGCCCAGCAGATGTAAGGGAAGGGATTGTGGGAGTACAAATACCTGATTACTATACATTTGGACAAACGTTTGCATTAAAAATGGAGGCATTTTTTGTGCCAAGTGTGGTTATTGAAAAACATCAGTATGTCCTAGAGAATTTGACTTGGCAAGTACATGTCCTAAGTAATTGGACAAGGTATGCTTTTGGGGAAATAAATGCACAAGTCCAACAAGTGTCAAAGATGACCCTGCAAAATCGATTAGCCTTAGATACACTACTGTTAAAAGAACATGGGGTATGTGGAATGTTAAATTTGACAGAAGGGGAATGCTGTATCACCATCTACAATGCCTCTACCACTATAGAAGAAGCACGCGCAAAGATGAAGGAGGTCGCCGACAAGACTGGAGAACTATTTCAAGCAATGCAGCCGGCAGATTGGTTTGATGGACTTAGCCCTGGATCATGAATTGCATCAATGAAGTCTCTTGGACTCACAGGGTGGGGAAGATGGCTTCTAAATATCGGTCTTATGATATTGTGTGGATTCTTGTTTTTAATGCTAGGCCTTGCAGCAGTTAGATGCATGATCTCTCACCTTCTGTCTTCTCTTTCCTCTGTACCTGTTCACTATGTATGGATCACAACAGTCAAAGAAGAATTTGGAGTGTTTGAGCCATGCGGTGGTGTAGGAGCCCTCATGTGGCTGTATATTGAGGCTACGTGCCCTTGGACCTCTATTGCAGGGAAAGAAACTACATGCATGCTGCATGCTTTGAGGGTGGGCAGCACTGGAGGGTGCTGTCTGCACATATCATAGTAATACTGATTGTGTAACACTATCTGACATGCGTAAAAGACTTGAGGATCAAAACTGAAAGAATTCTTACTTTCAAAAGACCTCAAGCAACTGTCAGAGAGCTCTGACAGGTTTCAGTTTAAGGGCATAAACATAGCTTTTTTGTTTTGCCCCATTTAAGCAGTGTTAAGATGAGGTGCTTCTTACAGAGTCTGGGAGCTTTTTTTCTTGATCTTATTCCCTCCCCCTGCCTCCTCTGAATGGGAGGTTCTCAGTGCCTTAGAGATGTGTGGATGGAAGTCAGCTTCCAGCAACGTGTCTGTTTGCAAGAGAGGGATTGCTTTTGGTGTTCTTTGTTTTTGTTTTTGTTTTTTTAATAGAAGATCAACGATTTGACATCTTCTGAAAACTTGGCTGTTAGGATTTCACTAACGCTCTGGAAAACGTGCTTAACAGAACTTTACTTCATTGGATAAAGAGCTATTGTTACTGGCTTCATTCAGTTACAGCCTTGTCTTGCTGTTCAAGTGCCTGTTGTGCAGCTATCGTATCTCCAAGGAGACTGACGTCTGAATCGATGAAGAGCATAAATGTGACCTTCCTATATGGCACTCTTGAATTCAAAAGGAGTATGAGTGGTCTGTGTCAGATGGTGAAGCTGGTAGAGCTGACCGAGCATGTTATTCCGGTACTCTCTGCTCAGTCAGCTGCTCCAGGCTTTTATCAAGTACTACTCTAAAATCTCCCACAATGCAGTTTTAAGAGTGCATCCTGTTTGGAGTGCTTGGCAGTGAAGAAGTTTTTGCTGTTTGCAGAGCAACCCTCACTGTCTAATAGTTTTGGGGGGGGATTTAAAAGCTCTATATTTGATATTTGCAGTAGAGTGGGCTGACAAAATGTTGGCTGCTTCCTTGACAGGTTGAGATTTGTCAGAAGTTGTCCTGGGACCTGCTGTAATTTCAGTGTACTAGCAGAAAGCTGTCTTACGCTAACGATGTCCTGCTCCATGCTGCTGTCTGTGGTCTGTTGTCCAGGCTACAGCATTCACATCACCCTGCAACAGGTCTGGTCTTTTCTCAGAGCTAGCAGGAGTGATGAATTTTGGTGTCCTGCCAGCTTATAGAGGGTGTTATATTTTTCGTTCCCTTGGTATGAGGCATTTAACTGTAATGGATTCTGGAACTTGCTGCATGTTTAATGTAATTGGATGCTTTTGTCTGCAAGGGCTGTATTCGCCACCTGACGGCTAATGTTATCCTACCACAATCATTAAAAGTAAGGAAGCCTCTCCTTAGAGAGCAATTGTCAAGTATGGGAAGATGGCCTTCTGTGTAAGGAGAGGGGGGGATTCAAGTCTTGGCTCTCCCCTGTCATCCAGAAAGCTTTAGTAATGTCCCATTGGCAGCCTGTAAAGCGGGGAAGGGGCATCTTGGATGCTGCAGCACAATGTGCATTTTTGTACTGTTTTTAATAAAATAGGAGGACTGGGTGAATCAGCTGTTGGCTGAAATTCCCTTTACACGGTTTCTGGCTCTAATTGTTTTTGGGAGTTAAATGGAAACAGCGCTTCTGTGTAGTGATTGCTTACATGGAGCTGCCTGCTGCCTCAAGAAAGGGGCATGATCTCATGGCATTACAGCTCCGCGTGCCCTGAAGAAAAAGTGCTCGGCTGAGATTTGTGGCTGCTGCTCTGTGCTGCAGGAGGCGTGACTAGGGCACAGTTCTCTGTGTGTAATAGCCGGGTGCTAAAGGTCGACAACAGGTCTGTCTTCTGGACCAAAGGGAGAGGCACAGTCTGCACCTTGCCTCTGTTTGGACAAGGGCTCTCCCTCAGCTTCTCCCTTCGATCCTGCGTGGGGAGCAGCTGGTGTAGAACATAACTCAGTGGGGATTTTAGCGGGCTTGTAGATTAGCACGTTCCCAGGTAAGTCACTGGCTTTGCAAGTTCTTCCATACATGAGCCTTAGAGAAAAGTGACAGCAGTCTGGGAAGGAAGGGAAGCCGACAACAGCTTCTGTGAGGATTTGGACATTTCCCTCGTGCTCAGCTAGCAGGAATGACTGCTGCTGGCTAGAGAGACTTAGTGACAGATGTTCATTCAGATCCTGCAGCCTTCCCCTGGATGCTGCTTGGCAAAATTCCAGCTTTGCAGAGCAGGAGAGTTAAATACGGATTGTACACGTGTGCTGGAGTAGGGAAGCACTAAACAAGAGGAAGCTAAAGGTTTTTGTAACACCTAATTTCCTAACACCAGAGAGGTATTCAAGAGCTTCCTGTACCTCTGACTTCCATATCCCAAATCAATTGACTGTAGGCATCTGGCCTCAGTTGGGGTGAAAAATCTACCCGTGCACCTGTGCTGTGCGATGTAGAGGGGTTGAATGGTGGCGAGTCTGTTCTGCAGGGAGGGCGAAGGCATTCTCCATCTGCTGTGCCCGTTAGCCTGGCCGTCAGCAGTGGCGTCGGCATGATGCACAGTCAAACGGGCCTTGGCAGATGTCTCATGCAGGTCCCGGTCTGGTGGCGTTTGTACACCCCACTGGCAATGCAAATAAAGTAAATAGCCCCTTCAGATCAAGCTGATGTGAAGAATGGGGATATATATTACCCTGCAGTGTCTCAGACAGCAGGTTCACATTCAAACCCCAGGCCTAATGATGGAAGTAGCCGTTCCCCGTGTGCTGCTGTTGGGGAGTAGCGCAGCAGGGATGTGCCTTAGGGATGAGGTTGAAAACCAATCCCCCTGCAGCCTCATTGGGTTCCTGAGGAGCAGGGCCACCTGGCAGCTGTTGAAGGTTCCTGCGTTGCTAGTCGTGGGCCTGTGGAAGCCTGTTAGCGATGGGTCGTACATGCTGAATACCAACCGAGGGGCTGCTGCCTGAAAGCCGCTGGGTGCAGACGCAGGGGCTGCAGTGAGCTAGCTAGCCCAACGGCAACCGTTCCGCTCGAAGCAGCTGAAGGGCAAAAGCGAGGCATGGGTAACAGGCTGAGGAAATGTTTAAGGAATGATTTCCTGCAGCGTTTGAAATGTTTAAGGAATGATTTTCTGCAGCATTTGAAATGTTTAAGGAATGATATCCTGCAGCATTTGAAGTACTGCTGTGTTATTTTTACTGCCTGATAGCAATAGCCTAATTAATACTGTAATAGATTGGAAGTTATTTACAGCAACTACAAGTTTAGAGGGTATTTCTGCTACTTAAAAGCATAAATAACAGTGTCAGTGGTTATGGGAAGGGATTTGGTATCTGAGCTGATAGTGGCCTTTGGCATGTTTAGTAGGAAACAGCAACGATGGAAAATTAGCTATTAATCAGCATTCAAAGCAGTGTTCCATTAAACTGGGTACAGATTTTTCTCATTCAATTAATGTAAGCAGCATAATCTCTTGAAACAACATATTGATGAGGGATCAGAACTGCTGCTAATATAATTACTTTCATAATCTAATGAGCATACCTACCAGCAAGCATACTTTAGAGTGCTGGTTGTCCAGTGGGAGCTGTAAGGACAGATGTAGCTGGAGCATGTTCTTTGCATGTTTTATTACCTCTCCAAGAAAAGTTGCTCAGGTCAGGATTCCAACATTGCTGCTATTGCACGTATGCACAGGGATGGAAGACAAAACTGTCTGAAGATAACATCCACGGGAGGCAACCTGTGAATGCTCGCTAGTCCGGATGCAGGGGTTGGGTAGATGGGGGAACTGAACTGCATGCAATGAAGGGAGCCTGGAGATCTCTGACCTGGCAGCTGTAGGGGGTGCTGTGTGCATGCGATGCCCAAAGCTTAGTAAGGGCCAGATGGAGTTTCTGTATCAAACTGAGTTGATGTGTGTGTGTGTATAGTCAGGATGCTTTCACCTTGCCGCTATAGCAGTGTGCTGTAATAAACCTCTGGACCGGTGGTCATTAGCTTATCTGTAAGAATAAAAAGTGTGACAAAGTGAAGACAAACCCTGAAAGTAACATCTCAACTTGTCAGAGGCTTTTATTTAGAGGAGCAAAGGTGGAGAAGGTCTTACTGATGGGTTTTTGCTTCAAAGCTTTCATCTGCTGGAGTTTCTGATATGCCTGCAACCAGCTGGGCGCCTTAGGTGTAGCTTCATTTTACATCTGTCTCTATGATGTTTTTTCTGGAACTAGTTTGGGTCTAGAGACCATCCCCTGACATTCCTTCCACACCTTTGCTCCAAATTCCTATGTACTGTGCTCAAAATGTGATCGTAGCCAAAAGTCTGTCTGGACAGAGTTTCAGAAAAATGAGGATATATGATAGGTGCAGCTGGTAAACACAGGCTGGGGGTCATGTTCTTTAGTACCATAACATCTTTTTTTCTGTTATATGGGATATCCTACCTTCTGCTGCTTCTCCAGACACCCTTGGTAATGGAGAGCTGGCTGAATTTGTCTGTGGCCAGCTCTGGGCCCTCAGCAATGTGGTATGCTACGAGCTCAGGTAATTTTCCTGTGTGTAACCATAAGCTATTCAAAAACCTGAGCTGCAATGGACTTTCTAGTACAACTGCGTTACAGCCAAGTAGTGAAGTAGGCCTCCTGCTTAATAGCGAAACCATCAAACAAACTTTATTGTCTATACCAAGCATGGAGGTAAGATCACCCCATTTGAAAATCTCTTAATATAGACCTTTGATAAAAGATGAGGGGGCAGGGAGGTTTAATCCCGAAATGAAAGCAATTTGCAGCTCTCCTCTCAGAGCTGTCCTTGGCATTTGTTGCCCTGTTGCTTACCTGACTTCTGCAGGCACCGGTCAACTCCTGAGTGTGTCTGTTGGGTGTTTTGAATGAGGAGATGAAGGCCAGGAGGTATGTTTTGGACAAAGGCTGACTTACAGGTTTTTCTCTGCACAGAGAGCTCCCTGATAGCTCTCGGAGGCCAGCAAAGGATAATCACAGCATGTCCAGAGCTCGTATTCTGCTGCTGTCAAGTGGCTGAAGCAAGGCAGAATTGTCAGTTCCGTCAATTATAGCAGAACAGACAATGCTGTATGTACTTGTGTAACTTTCTAAAACTGAAATCTGGAGTCACTCACTAGGCTGGTATGTTTAAGCAAATGTTTACTTTCTCAAACAGCTCTGTTTCTTGGCGCCCTGAGCATTTCAGAGGAAAATAGCACAGATTATTTCTCTGTCTGATGTTGCTTTTAATAGACATGTTTTCATACAGAGTGAGAGGTTTAACATTTATATTCCCAAAGACCCAGGCATCTTTTTGACTGCATGGTGATTATTATATTCCTTTTAGACCCATCTGTTAAGCGGCTGCATTAGCTGATGGGATAGCGCAGTCCATTTGCTCATTGCTGCTCTACTCTCTGCGTTATTTCCTCTGCCTCCATCTCTGCTCAGTGGTAGACTAAGTATTCTGACACATCAGCTGTGTTGACAGGCTAGATGTTATCACAGAATCGTCTAGGTTGGAAGGGACCTTTAAGATCGTCGAGTCCAACCATTAACCTAACACTGCCAAAAGCACCACTAAACCATGTGCCTCAGCACCATGTCTACCTGTCTTTTAATACCTCCAGGGATGGAGGATGGATCCTGGATAGCAATGAAGCAAAACTTGGTTTTGTGATCACCCTAGGAAGATCCACATTTCAGGACACTCAGACTGCCCCACAGGCAGTAAGGGCAAGACTTTTTTTGAAGCAGAGGGTTTCTTTCTCCTACAGCATCCAGTGTTTTAAAGAGATGTTTTGCAGCTATAGACTTTTGGTCCTCTTCCACCCTTTTTGCCAGATCCCTTGCAGTGGTGGGCTGAAACCAGGTGTCTTGGTTCAGCCTGAGTCTGTGTTTTGGTGCTGTGGGAGCCACTGGTTTGTGTTGTAGCACCTGGGGTTCCCAGGCACTCACCATCCAAGCGTTGGTCACAGGGTGCAGATAGGGCTGAGGCCCTTTGGCACTGACTGTCTTCTGGCAGCCTTCATCTGGCAGAAAACTGCAGTTTATGTCTGTCTGCCCCCTGCTGTGACTTTTCTTGCTCAGACCACCTGGCTGTTGCTCAGGTTCAGCTCAGTGTGTAGAGGAAGGACTGGTGCTCTCAGCAGGGTGGATGGAGAGGGGACAGGGAGAGCTCTGGCTTTCTGCCGTGGTTCCCAGCATACACCACCAAAATCTCCCCTTTGCCCCTTGATACCTACCTGAGACTGGTGCTAAGCCTTTGAGATTGTTCCACAGTAAATTAAATTCTGGATAAAAGTGCTGGATATGGTTCTCTTCATGTTTACAAAAACAGGTACTCTGGGGTCTGTTTCTCTACTCAGTGCCAACGTGAGGCTAGCAAGAACTGGATGTAGCCCCTACCATAGGCCTTCCAGTGACTGAAATTAGCTCGTCTTTTATAATGTGGATGGGAAACACCTGGCAGCTTGGAGGTAGTAAGAGTTGTCTTGGTGATGGGTAAAAATATTCTTTATGCTAGACCGTATTCATGGTGTAAATGAAAGCAATTCCATTATATTACCTAAGATTGATTTGGGTTCATTGAAACAGGTTCGGGACCATTTTTGTCTGCGCTACCTGAGAATCTGCCTAATTTCTTTAGTGTTATATTGAGAAAAATGTCCACTGGATAGTCTGCACTTCACTATGCCTGTCACTTGCTCTGTTCAATTTTGAATGCTGTGGCTGAGTCACCTTGAAGTCTTCCCTCTAGTGCTGAGGATAAGCTTGACTTCCTTAGTCTTTTCTCAAAGCAAATATTAAAGCCAGGGGCTGTCCTAATTTCTCTATTTTGCACAGACTCCCTTGGGTTCATGTAACCTTCCTCAGCAAGGATGTCCAGGGCCAGAGAGACTTTTGGAGATGTGGTCTCAGCATTGACTGCATGAAGAAGCAAGGCACGTTTTCCATCTCCGACAGGGTGGCAGGTGTCCTTCCAGCGGGCTGAGGAGGCTCAGCTGGTGCATGAGGGTGGTAGGTAAGCAGATGCAGCCCCACGTGGTGCTGCTTGCCCAGATGGATTTCCTGGAGCCCGTTCCTGAAAGCTGCTCTCTGAAGGTGGGGTGGTATGTTAGCACCCAGGGGCTGGCCCGGAGTCGCACACATGCTTTCTGCTCCACACATGCTCACATTTCCCACTGTGGGTGGCCGCAATGTCTTCAACAGCCTACTGCTTCTGGTTCAGGACTGCTCTTTAATTGAAAGGGTGAGGCTTGTGCTTTTGATCCTCCCACAGATACTGGAATGCTTGCGCATCGGTCCAGGATACAGCCTGGCCTGCAGGCAGCAGCTAACTTCTGGGTATCATTTCTCGGTGAGAAGAAATACTGAGCTCTACCTCTGCCCTTGTTTAGTAGCTTGGAGCATGCGCGCTTTCTTTGTGCTGCACAACTGCAGCAGTGGTAGACATTGCCTTACCCCCACCAATTTTCCCAAATCCAGCTGGAGAATTTAATGGCCTGCTGATGAGGAAGGATGGTTGCTATCTCATGCAAATGGTTGCAAACCATCTGCAGGCTCATGAGTGTGTTGCTGTAATTGTTACACGTTACACTGGCTTAGTCTCCATTCATGTCTGCAAGAATTTTGTCTACCAAGAGGAGATAAAAACTTATTTTTTTTCCCTGAGATATAGCACTCACGGGGGAAGGTCTGTCTTGAGAGTGAATCCATTTTTCAGCAAATGTGGATCAGGCCCTTGACACCAGCAGTTCAAAGCAGACTTTCCCTTTGAATATTCACTGTCACTTTTTTACAGCAGGATATTTATAGGTGCAATTTTCTTGGAAATCTACAGAGGAGGACTGGAAGTGTCTGCGGAGTTTTGTTAGTCAGCAATTTATGTTGCTGTGGAAACGCCTTAGTAGGGCTTGGGAAAACTGCCTGGAGAAAAAGGTGGTTGCCAAAGGCGCTAACAGCAATGTGCATCTCCTGTTAGTTCCTAGCTTACCTGAACCTGTACGTCAGGCACATGCTTCGCAACAGCTACTGTTGTGTCATGAGGGTGACGCATATTTTGTGCTTCTGGTCATGATTTCCTTCTGTAAACCCTCTCTGTCCCTCCTCTGAACTATGACACATACTCCCTGCCAGTCTTTCCTCTGATCCTGGATGATACGCTGGGTACCAAACTGGTGTTGAAGTCCTCGTGAGTGAGATTGCTGGCTGTAAAGGTAAGTAGCAACATCGGTGGGGGCAAGAGGGATGCTGATGACGTCTCACGTCTCAAAATGTGTTATGGTGACTTGGTGGATGTATTTGCATGCAAAACTGGCTTTTTTTTCTAGCAGAGCTGACCAGGTAGACCTGCTGTTATGTAGCTCTTTGGTAAGTGGAAGGCTTGGTGAGGAGGGGTCAGCTTCCGAATCATCTTGTTAGTTTATAAAGCAGATACCAATCTGCTCCTTGCTGTTCTTTTCCTGCCCTTTTTTTTTTTTTCCCTGACCTGGAGAAAGGAACTTGTAGGAATAGAGCAGAGCAGAGGGGAAGCCCAGATGGATTTCCTCAGTGACAGAAATTAGAATCAGGACTGTGTGTGTCTGCCAGACTTGTGGCACAACTGCTGGGCGCAGGGTTCACCATGCTATGTGGACTGGATGCAACAGGCACAAAGGATGTCACAGCCTGTTGCCTGAGAGTGATGCAGCCTTTTCCTTCCAAATGGGTGCCTCTCTCACTCTGTGTTGCAGGCTGCTGGAAGTGGCATAGGTGGGTTTTCCCCTCTGCTATTTCCCCCTTTTTTTTTTTTTCCCTTTAAACAAAGTGTAAAGGTCAGAGTCTTCCATGAGTTGCCTTCTCCCTGTCTGAATTGTGACAGGGAATCTGACAAAGGTACCTATCCATGGATGAGCCTAATGATTTTCCTTCACACTGAAGAGGAAAGCTCACCCTTATCTGGATGTTGTCAGATCTTCCCTCTGTCTGATGACAGCAGTCTGTCTATCCATCACAGCATTGTTGTTCCCCCAATGGTGGCTCATGAGCTGGGAGGGGAAAGATGCAAGGCTGCATGGGAGGTCTGCAAGGCTAACAGAAGACGGGATCTCCCAGGCCTTCAGGAATGCGTCACTGGGTTCAGCCATGGGTGAGGGGCTTGTTGGTAAGTTATGGTTTCCTGTGGGTTTGCCTGGTCCTTAAACCTATATAGGATCCCTGAGTGATGATGGGGCTAGTAGCCCTGTAGAGAGTTGTAGTGATGGAAGTATTAGGAGGATCTCACAGGGTTTATTCATCTTCATTTCCCTCATACAAAGACCTCAGGAGCTGGAACAGTATGAACAGTCCCCACGTCCTGCAAGATCTGTGTGTGCATGGTGCTCTGGCTCTTGGCTTCTGCAGCTGTAACTCATCCAAGTTGCTGTCAAAGTTAATTGTGAGTTGCCTAAGCAGATCAGTTGGCAGTCTAACTTTTCTTGTAGAGCAAAAATTGGTTTTGGCCCCTTTGGACCGTGTTGCAAAGTATTGTGTACAACTAGACTGTGTAGTCCTGGTAAGAGATGTTACTTGGGTCAGCTCCTGTGGTTTTGTGCTAATGTGGTCCAGATTTATGCTGGTATAATGATGAGCAAGAGCCTAAGTGGAAACTGTGCAAGAGGGGATCTCCCCAGGAAGCTCAGCAGCTGTGTAAACCTCTGGATTAAAGGAGGGCTAAGAAGAATTTTCTTTTTACAATCGTGAATCTGAGCCCTTAGCAATAGCCTTATAATCTTCATGTCATCTTATTCAGAAACCTGTTATTATCAGAGCCCTGAGCATGTGGAGGTGGAATGATCTCATGGGATGAACTTCTTTTGCTTTGTTTTTGCCTTCAAGGTGGTGGTTAAATAAACAGCAGTTACACAACTTTCCCATAGCTGAGCTTTTTGTACCTAAGTCAAGGCAGTGGTTGTAGGTAGGGGGTTGGTTTCACGCTGAATGTTGATAACGTTTTACTGGGCAAATATAATCTCTGGGGGTTCCCTGTGGTGGCCTCTTCTGTCTGATCCTAGTTCACTGAGGATACAAATAAGCTGTAGGTCTTAGTCTGAACCATAACACCTCATGCTTTCAGTTCTTTTCAATTTTTGGTGCTCAAGGCATTAAGTCCATTGGAAAAGGGAACGTGTAGTCTGGAGGTGGGTCCTATAACTGATATATAAGGCAAGAAGCAAAACTGAGCTTCAGACAACTCCTGTCTAACAGACTGACCACGTAGGTCAAATATTGCCAGCTGAAAAGTGTCGCCTATTGTACATCTAACATGCATTGTCAGTCTGCTTGCTGTTGCATGGACAACCAAGATATCTAACACAAACATACACATGGATATTGGTAATAGCTCAAGTGAATTAGGTATTTGATTGTCCATGTATTTCTGCATGAACAGTGAGCACATAGCACACAAGTGAAAGACCTGTCAGGAAAGGGCATGTGTAAGGGTGATTTTGAGGTTGACCAGGAAGTAGTTGAAGCTAATTGTGTGTCTAGGTGTCTCTGATTGACGCACTTGTTGAAAGCGTTCCTTCTGTATTGGTGGACATCTGAGATACAGATAGGAAAATAAAGAAGTTCATTGCCAAAAATATATTCCAGATTCACTGACTGGAATGGGAGTGAATGGACCCTGAATGCCAGTAGAAGATGTTGCTCTGACATCCAAGGAGGCTGAGGCTTCATCAGGCTGTGTGTCACAAGGGTATATGGAGGTGGAAGGAGCCGTACGGTTGTTATGAACTGAGTTGAAGTCACCAATTCAGTTCATCAGTGTTGGCAGAAACTGTCAGATTTTTTGCCATAAGTATGGATTCCTCAGTGTGTTGGCCACAGCCATTAAAATCACCATGCCCAGCCCCTTCAGCGAGGGGATGGCATATGAGTAACGTCCAGTGGCTACAAGCTGGCTGCATGGACGGGGCTAGGCATCAGAAAAGACTTTGTGGATCATTTTTCATCCGAGGGAGTTCCTTTCCAAAGCACTATCACTGTGGGCTCAAGACATGATTATCAACATGATTATAATTTTTAAAATCTGAATTTCACACGTGGAAGTTTGCTCAAGATTTAGATTTGTGGTGCTTGTGAGCTGCTTTTGTGGCTCCCTTTGGCAATGTTGAATACTATTAAGCATTATTTTCATTATCGGCAGAGATACAAAAGGAATATTCAGAGATAGTATTAAGATGATTTGGGCTTATAATGCCAATTTCTTGGACTCATTAGGAATGTTATTAAAAGTCCCTTCAGAATGTCATTATTTAAAGTCTAGTGACCTCTTCTGTCATCCAGATGTCTGCCCCTGACTGTTTTCTTTAAGGCTCTGAGTCAGACAGTGTTGATAGCAATGCTATGCTGCACATCAAACAGAAATGTACAGCACTTCTATTAATTTTTAAAGCGACTTGGCAGGATCACATAGGCCCATGGAAATACGGTTTCGGGAAAGGAAACAAAAAAGCCCTTAACTTGTTTCTCTGTGATGTGTCAGGATAAAATCTTGGTCCAGCTACTGAACAATAGCTGTGAGGTCTGTAGGCAGCTCTGGTCATTCAGCAAATTGCATTCCTTTACCATCCGTAGCACAATTAATCTAACTTGTCAAAAATTGCTAGTGATCTCCACACCGTAGAAAATATGTAGGGACTCATGGCCCACATCCTACAGGCAACAAACTAAAGAGTAGATCCTACCAGAAGACCCGGAGACTTGGATTTGGTAGGCTGCCTGTGTAAACTTGTTGTGAGGTCCCGGGGCAAAAACAGTTCAGAAAGAACAGAAGGAGAAGGTGCGGTTAACCCGTTCTCCCCAAATCTTAGCATCCTCTGCTTGTATCACTGTTAAAACTTCTGTGGTGACTAATTGTGATTTTCATCAACAAAAGAATGCACCTTCTGATATGAGAATAACAGGAAACTCCTGTTTTCATGCAAATATCCCTACTGATAAGAAATAAAGGACTCCCACACCACAGTCTTCTGAACATGCTCTCTAGAAACATCTCCATCTGCTGAATTGGTTTAGATCAAACTTTTTCTACCCCGAATCTTTCCACAAGCCAATAGAGGGTCTTTAATATACTACTTCCTACAGTTACTGTAAGAAAAATACACCAAATTTCTTAGCAATGAAAACTAAATTCCATTGGAAATACCTTGGTGGAGTTTTACAGCTTGCTTATATAAAACAGACTTTAGCAGGGAAGGGAAAAAAAAATGTTTTCCTCACACACTTAATTTCTTTATCGTGTTGTTTACAAGATTTTTCTTCATATTGTAATTTAAGGCATCATTTTTCACAGATCTGAATAGGAGCCTGGGTATTGAAAAAAGGGATGTGCTTTGAGGAGGTAAATTAAGTTTCTCCCAGAGTTCTATAATTCAAACCTGGGTATAACTGAAATACTGTTGAAATAGTAAAAAAGTTAATTTCTAGAGGAGAGGAAAAAAAAATAAAATCAGTGCACCTTATTCCAAGTCAAATAAAGAAAAATCTTTTTCTCTTTGCGTTTACTAAATTGCAAAGTGCAGAGTGCCCTGTGCCTCGGTGACTTGGTTTTGCCCAAGGAACATGAATGCTTGACTGGTCAGTGCCTTCCATGCCCGTGACAGCTTCTGCTCTCATTTAAGAAAATAAATGTGACCATTTCTGTCATGTAAATTGTATCAATTGAATAAAGCTGTTAAATAGGTGAGGTAGTGTTACAGGTTCTGTTTATTTTCATCCCTGCTGTTACTTCATGCTGATTCCTAGTTGCGCTCAGAAATGCCAGTCACAAAAAGGACCCTCTGTGCTGAGAGTTGACTTCTGTGAGTTTGGGTCAATGCTTTGGGTTTTAGCTCTATTTTGCATCATTCCTGTTCTGCTTCTTAATTTTCTGTGAAGCATTTAGCTGTCATCTGCAGAGACTGAATTTGTGCAGATTAGTGTCCTTGAATCTCTTGGGGAAATATATGCATTGTAGATAAGGCCTCTGGTTTTGTCACAGAATCACAGGGGTTGGAAGGGACCTCTGGAGATCATCTAGTCCAACCCCCCTGCCAGAGCAGGGTCACCTACAGCAGGTTGCACAGGATGGCCTCCAGGCGGGTTTGGAATGTCTCCAGAGTCGGAGACTCCACCACCTCTCTGGGCAGCCTGTTCCAGTGCTCTGCCACCCTCAAAGCAAAGAATTTCCTCCTCATGTTCAGATGGAACCTCCTGTGTTCAAGTTTGTGCCCATTACCTCTTGTCCTGTCACTGGGCACCACTGAAAAAGACTGGTGCCATCCTCCTGGCACCCTCCCTTTAAGTATTTATAAGCGTTGATGAGATCCCCCCTCAGTCTTCTCCAGATTAATCATCTTTGTAGCACTTTGTAGATCACCTAAGTGGTACATTATTGCAAATAAACATCTGCTTCTTTGTAACTTTATTAATTTACAAGGGTCAATTTACTACCTTTTTCCTGTTAAAACAAGGGGAAATGGGTACATTTCCAGAGGCAATGTGGGTCCAAGGCTGAGGAGTGGCCCAGAAATGAGGACTCATTTGTTCTGGGACTAGTCCTACAAATGCTTGGTCAAGTGAAATGACACAGTGATGATGGGGAATGGCCGGCACAAATGAGGCTCGTTTGGTAGATACGACCCAGCAGGGTCAGGGTGTGCTTACAACATGGAAACAGTAATTTCCATGCCACTTGGTAGGCAGATTGCACCAGATATGTCTGACTCATGGCATCCGTGAGGTGCAACGCACTCGGGTTATCTCAGGCAGGCAGAGGCGTGGATCAGACCAGGAGTCTTTCCTCTGTGGACTCCAGGAACTCTGCATGGCAGAGATCGTGCTGGGGTCTGTTCTCTGACCTCTTTGGCTTCTTGACAATTTGACATGTATAAAACAAAGTCAGTGTGACTTGTGTGATACAGGCAGCACCTGGACTACAGAGATCCAGGCAGTGTAAGCAGAAATCAGGTGCTTTTTCTGTTAACGTAGTTACCAGTGTCACCTAAAAGCTTGGCTAATGTTGGTAATATTCAACCCATTTTCCAACCAGGCAATTTAAATTTCTGAAATGTACATTGGTACTAGGCAAATTGTCTTTCAAATTTCACCTATCAGTCAAATACTAATGTGTGTTCGGTTTATTGGAGAGATTTATTAAAGCCAAGGTTTCTTAGGCTGTGCAGTCAACTGGCAACTTAAACCCAGGACCAGTTATAGTAAGTGTATCTGCTTTCTTCTGCAGCTTGTATAGCTCGTTACAGAGCCTGGTTAATCAGAACAGTTATGTCTGTGTGTAGCGTAGTATTTCAAGTACCATAGAGAGACACCTCAGTGTTCTGTTTAAGCAGCGTCTGTATCACTTCAGGATTTGCTTTCCATTTGTGTTGCTTTTCTTCCTAACATCTGGAGAGAGATTTAGCAGAGGGAAAAATGCGTGGCCTGGATGATAACTGCATCAACCAAACTACTGAAGACTATTCCCAGCTGCTCCTGTCCTGTACAGGGTCTCAGGGGACAAGTGGTGCCGTGTCACCCTGGAGCCTGATGCTCCGACTTGCATGTGACCCATTTGCAATTTCTGACTTGTAAAACAGCCCAACTGACTTGACAGTTCATTCGATAAATGGGGTTTTCTTTAGCTGTGGGTGGATTCATTTATCCTGAGTCTTATGCTGCATGGAAGGACAATATCCATTTTTTATTGTCTCTTTTAGGAAAACGATTGTAAAAAACTCAAACAAACTTTGATGTTTCTCTTAGATTTATCAGTTACAGAAAATGAAGGTGGTTTAGCTATTTCACCTTAATCTTACAAATGGCCACTTGTGAAAAAATAAAGGGGCCTGGGTTCTGGCCTATGCCAAGTTGCAAGTGTTGCTTTGTGACTAAAGAGAAGGAGAAATTGTCCCAGGCTCTTATATTGAGAACACATTAGCCAAAGTGATGAACTTAAGTGAGACAGGATGATCTGACGGTGAGTGGGAAGAGTGATCTTGTGGGGTGTGAACTGGACTGCTGTTTCTGGGATATGTGTGCACTTCTTGTTTCTTCTGTAGCATCTCATGCACGCTTGGAGATTCCTCCTAGGAAGGGAATAAAATGGTCTGTGCTAAAGAAGACAAAAAAATTCATCTTGTAGTTGAGCCACAGGTTCTTTGGAGTGAGGCAAGACCTGCTGGGAGAAGTCCCTGGCTGTTTTATACATGTCCCTGTTGATCTCTTCCATCCTTAAACACCAGCAGCAAAATCCCACGGGCTATGGAAGTGGGAAGCGCCGAGCCGCAGCCCGGGTCAGTGAAGGGAGGGAAGGCTGCGGCTGCCTGCGGCTCCTGGAGCCATCTCACGGCGTGGCGTGGGCTGCAGGGGAAGCCTTGCTGGAGGGGGATGCAAAGGTGCGAGGGCTGAAGGAGGAGGCAGTCGTCTGTGGAGGCAGCTGATGAAAGCATGAGAATGGAGCTAGTTCAGGAGGAATCTGAAAAGTGAGGCATTGCTTTTGATTTAATGTGAGAGAGGGTCAATCATGTAGCTTGCAGAATTCATAGAGGATTTTAGGCATTGTGTTCCTTCTGTTAGTGAGTATGTCTTATCATGGGGTTATTCTGGATTTAAAAGATTCCCAGTAATGCTTAGGGGAGTCAGATGTCACTCTGGCCCTTCACAGACTAGGGGAAAATTCCAGGTTTGACTTGAACACAAACCTGTTCGAGGCTTTTCATCTGCATAGGGGAAGAAATAAGGGTTACCTTGTCATAGGGTCCCCTCTCATGGCTCAGACTCTCACAAATTGTTCCTTTATTTTCTCTTACGAAAAGGAAAAGAAAACTAGTCCAAACACTGAAAGTACCAGGTTCAGAAAAGTTGGCTGGTTTCCTTTCATTTTCTTTGGGAAAGCACAAAGCCCAGAGAGAAAACCACTGAA
This sequence comes from Burhinus bistriatus, assembly GCA_013397275.1. NCBI lineage: Eukaryota > Metazoa > Chordata > Aves > Charadriiformes > Burhinidae > Burhinus > Burhinus bistriatus. The sequence continues at coordinate 6,772 of VYXH01001116.1, read as the reverse complement.
AGCTTTTTATTAAAGTATTTATCTTTCCTATTTTCTAAATAAGACTTCTGGCCACTTTGAACCTTCTCCAGCTTTCATTAAAGATAATAGCTTTTTAATGACAACGAGTTTGTTTCCTTTATGCCCTGGGGTGAGTCATAGCCTTGCTCTCTATGGAGAGGCAGTATGTGATGGGGTTGTGTGGTGGCTTTTGGCAGAAGAGAGAAGGCTAACGCCCGTGTTCTCTGTGCCTATGGCCACATCTGAATGAGAGGAGTGGGACTACCCTACTTCTCTTCTGGTCTGACTTCCCCCCATGGTCTTATAATGCAGCATTATATCTGAGAGAGGAGACAGAATAAGCAGATCACATCTCCCAGTTGTTGGAGTCTGCTGGAGACACTAGCTTTGCTGTGTTGAGATGAAGACTTTATCTAGGGTGAATGGTTTGGGGGTTTAAATCCAAGGTGTTTGCTCATCCATAACTGCTCTGCTGTGGTGTGGATTCTCTCGGCAGTACTGCGAGAGTGTGTTTTTGGGACAAAACTGCTGAGCTGAAAAACAGCAGATGCTTTGGACCTAGCTGGTCATACAGTAGGGCTCTGGGGAAGACTGCTGCTTTCTGCTAGTGCCCTCTAGGCACTCTGTATGGGAAGCAGATGTGGTTCTCCTCTTTGTAGCCAGCTGAGGGTGAGTTTTACAAGGGTGGCAAAGGCACGTCTGGAGAGGTGTGCAGCAGCTGAGCACATGCAGAAAAGTCCAGGTCTAACAAGAAGTGATTTTTTTTCTGGATGAGATGCTTTTTGGTCCCTGGGTCAATAGCCCAGTTCAGGTGTGCTGGCCAAAACTCCCTTCAGTGCTAATGAGATCCCATCCCTTTGTCAGAGTATAGGACTGTTACCTGGGTGGGCTTTGTTTGCAGATGGAGTTTAGAACTATTTGGTTCGATGTTCTCTACTTCGGCAAAAGACAGAAGAATCTCAAATACATGGGCTTGTAATCTGATTTTTCTTCAGATTGTCTTCAGGAAAATACCTGAATCTTGCTTGGTATCAACTGTTCTCCCATGTCTCTGCTGAGAACGGGCAGATGTGCACAGAAGGGCAATGCTGTTTAAAGGTCTTTTCACATCTATTCTAAGATCTCAAAGGACACCGCAAAGGAGAGAATCGTGGTGCAGAGTTTGAAACTCCACCAAGTAAAGTAACATTAGGATCCCTGCAGATGTATTCTTTGCTTACAGGTCTTGATAAAAGAAAATTGCACCTGAATCTTTTCTCAAATAAGCCTGTTTTAAGACTCAATGCTTGGTCCTCCTCCCTTTCCTGACTCCCCAACACTTTTTTAATTATGGCTTTCTGCACAGCGTGCCTGGGGTAAGCAGGCAGACAGGCATTTTAAGAAAGCAGGAGTGAAAGTAAATCAGCCAGCTCCTCTAGTTCTTACTATTAATGATTTGAGTTTGTGAAAGAAAGGAAAAAAATTAATTCTTGCACTAGGATATTTTCACACATGAGACTCTTCTCTTTTTCTCAGCTCTAAGACCTTGTTATCTCTCTGGGTGAATTTGTTTTCGTCTTGGCCCTAAGTGCATGAATTCATACTGTGAGTGGGGTGCATGGGAAAGCAAGGCCACATCTATAGCAGCGATTTCTTTTCTTGTCAAAAATTAGCTAGCCTAAAGAAGGACTCGAGAGAGGCAGGACCTGTGAGATGAGCAAGTGAGGACCTGGATGTTAGAAACGCAACTATGGCGGAGTCTGGGACGGCAGCACCTCTCCCCAACTCAAACCTCTGGCCAGACAGCCCCCCCGGCAGGATGGCTCTTCAGCCTGCAGGAGAGATGATTAAGGGACAATTCAATAGAGATCTATAAAATCCCGAGTGGTTTTGAGAAAGTAAATGAGAATGGATTGTTCCCTGTCTTTTCCAATACAAGAACTAGGGATTCAAATTAAATTAGCTGATGGTAGGTTCAAAACAACCTCGTGCCCTGTCTAGCGTGGCATACTGCTATGAGGGTCTGCAGGTGCTGAAAGTTTACATGGCCTCAAAATGGGACGGGAGGGAATTTGTATAAGACAGGGACTGAGGCATAGGCACTACCTATTAGGAAATCCTGGAGGTGAAATTACCAGAAAGTGAGAGAGCATTCTGGGGAAATACTACTACACGTTCAACTTACGTTCCCTCCTAGGTATCTGCTATTAACCACTGTTGAAGGCAGATACTGGGGGATACAGGTCTTTATTTTGACTCAGTGCAGCTTTTCTAGTGGATGAATAAATGCTCAGCTTTTTATCAGCAGCAGTCTGAGCTCAAATCCCAGTTTCTGCTCTGGTATGGTTAGGTCAGCTCTGAGAAGGAGTAAGAGGACACTGCACCAGCTTGTGCAAAGGATGTCTTTGACCTGTCTGCAGAAAGCGCTGCGTGCACTGAGCTCGTTTGTTGAGAGCTGGGGCTGGCAGGAGCAGGACAGCAGCATCCTCAGGGCCTAGGATGGGATGAAGGGCTGAGACGCTTCAGAGATTTCCTACTGCCAGGGCATGGGGAAGGGAGTTAAACAATTGAATGAAACAAGCAGTAAAACCTCAGGTGAATGGCTTCGATGGACTAGCCAGGCAGGGCGAATCCTCGAGGGGAGACAGCCAGGTGTTTCTTGCATGTGTTCCCTGCTTTTCCTGAGCTGAAGGCTGTGTTGTTTCCTGTCTGCCACACAGAGGGAAGGATCTGGGATGGGAAAACATTCATCAAACTACAGAATCAGGTAAGTGCTGTGAGCACAAAGCCACAGCAGTTGCTTTGGCCTTGGCGCGAGGCCAGCGTGCCCCTATTCTGCCTGATCAGTCAGGCATAAGCATAATGGGCGGTTTGAAAGGGAGAGTCAGTTCAGAATAGCGTGGGGCAGTTCAGTCTCTCTTTGGATTCGTGTTGGTGGTCCTCTCCTCTGCTGCACTTTGTCTCCAGTTCGGGCAGGGTGTAAGAGCAAATGGTGCCAGAGCAGCAGCCTGAGAGGAGCAAGAGAAAATGTAGGGCTCGTGTCTGAGTTATAAATACTGTTGAAAATGAAACAGCCTGCTTCAGAGGAGGCTGAAGCATCATTTCATGAAGGGGGATATCCCCAGAAACAGGATGCTGGGACAGGAAGAAAGAGATGGGAGTTTTTTACATAATTACAAATTAAGAGCTCAGCTTCCAAAGGGTGGAGGGGTGACAAGAGTTGGCTTCCAGTTTTGATTCGTACAAGTGCTATCTGTGGTTAGAGCAAAGTCCCTGATTATCAACTATCCCAAAAGGTCTCAGCTTCTTGCTGCGTTTCCTGATTTGGGAGTTTTGCTGCTTCTGTCTGATTAGTTAGTTGTAGGAAGCTTGATAATTTGCCCCAGCTTTTCTTTGAAAACATTAAAGTTTCTGACAGTTTCTCTGCTTCCCTGCTGCTATTTAAAAGCTGAGAACAAAGTTGCTATGTGCAACTGGACTTCCTCCTGTGCTTCTCTATGCCCAGCAGGACATAGTCTGTTTAAGACCACGTGTGCTAAAACTCTCACCAGCAAAGCCTGGAAAAGCGTGTGCCCTTGCGTGCTCTGGGCATGAGATAGGAAAGGCAGCAGACACCAGAACAGACTCTGCTGCAGAAACTGATTTTCAAGTTAGTACCTGTTCACAGTGGCAAAAGCATAGGTGGAAATATTGACCTTTGCCTTCTTTTGGACAAACATGGTTGCTATTGCTATTGATTTGCATCACGTTCTGGAAAGCTCGTGTGAACTGGTGGTGCTTCTTCCTGAAATACAAGGAACAAAGCAGAGCATCCCTTGTGATAGCCCTGGAGAAGGGTTTGAGTGAGCTGGCAGCCAGCTCTCCTGTGGCCTTCACATATCTGTAGAAATCAGCTCCAAGAAATCAGATCACTTGCTTGGCTACTTTCCTTCTATGCTTTTACAGACTTGGCTGTGACAATGGAAAGTAAGATCAGATGCTTTAAACCAGAACCTTTTTTTTTTTTTTTAATCCTGCATACTGATAGCTCTGATAGTTTCCTTATTGCTGGAATGCACAAGAATCCAAGTCCTGCACAAGGGACATAAAGTGCAAGGGGCTGCACAAACACAGAACAAAGAAAATCCTGCTATCCTAATGCATTTATAATGTACATATAAGTTATCAGGTGATACGGGCACAGAGGCAAAAGGGCGAACACTTGAGAATAGGGTAAATCCTATTTAAAAACCTGGTAAATCCTGTCCAGGCTACATAATCATCTCTTTTTTTTTTTTCTTTGTGTGTGTGTGTGTGTGTGTGTGTGTGTTAAAGTTATGGCAAAATGAAGTTTAAGAAGGGGCTGGTATTGGACAGCGTTCCCCATTCCACAGATGGGTGGATCAGCCTGTGGTGCAGGCAAGGACACTGATTAACTATCTGGAGTGAAAGTGAGAGTAATATTCCCTTTGTCCCTTGGAAGGGACATTCCATTTGCAACGTCCTCCCGCCCCTCAGAGTTAATGAAGGGAGCAGGAGGGCCTCTGGGAACTGGGTCAGTGGCAGCTCCAGCACAGTGCAACTTAATTAAGCGAAGGAAAATGAGCGAGAGGGCAGGATCCCCGTGTGGCCAGCCAGGAAAGCAGCTGGCTTTGAACAAGCAGATAAAGCTGCATTTCCACCTGTCCCAGTGAGCTGCCTCTTGATGTTCCCTGGAGGCTGGAAGGCACAATCTTCCCTGCCAAGGACAGCCCCGCAAGCTGTTCTGCTCCTGAACCTCTCCTTGTAAGATGCACTAGCCACATTTCCTTTATGTAAGGCATGCTTGCTTGGCTCCAATATTCCTCATAGGGCCAACAGTCCCAGTTTTGGACTCGGCAATTGCCTTGCAAGAAAACTGTTGCTGGGCTGATGTGGTCCAGCATGGCTTAGGCCATGTTTTCCTTGGCTTCTTTAACATCACCATCTTTGGAGCCTGTCAGGGGAAAAAAAACGCAAACCCTAAAAAATCCTCTAGGGCTATGTCAAACCAGAACAAGGGGGAACTTCTGCTTTCAGACCAGGCATGGGAGATGAGCAACAAACTTTGCTCCCAAGAACTTTAGGTTGGGGTGGATTGAGTGTAAACCCTACTGAGATGTCTGGACCCAGTTCCAATTTTCCTAACAGCACAGGGTCAGTCAAAATTGCAGTCTTTATGCAGATGCGTTGCTTTCTAGAGCTAATTTTCATTCAGTCTGTTTTCTGTGTCTTAGAATAATGTGCATGTATTCCTCCTACCCCAACAATTGTTGGCAGGGGGACTTGGAGCATGGCAGCATCAGTGCTGGAGACAGAAACACCTGGGAAACAGTCTCTGTTACTGCCTCTCAGTTAATTGCGCAAGAGCTGCACAGGCCTCTGGTTTGTGTTGACTAATTAGCTGAGTAATGCAATCTCCTTTTGAATGTTCTTCCTGTTCTAGATCAAGAATGAGACATACATTGATTAAATTACTTACCCGCGGTCACATAGTGAGTGACTCATTGGCAGAGGCAGGAATTAACACCTAGTATCGTTAAATTCCTGCTTCCTAGACCCCATGGCCTCTTATTTCTAGTGCTCTTCTCTTTCCTCTCGTGGTCTTTTTGCCTCTTGCCCACTGCAGGATTTGTTACAGGTGTGATTTCCAAGGTGACAATATCTGACCACTGCCAAGAAAATGAGACCTCTGTCCTTTGCTACAGACACCTATGGACATACAAAGAAGCTGAAGTTCCTTTTATTTCTTATCTTTTTGGAACCTTTTACCATGTTGTGCCTGAGCTGGTGTGGTGCCAGGTCTCCTCTGCTCCCATGCCTCCAGCATTGCACGTTATGAAGATGTTAGCCTGTCCCAGAATATTATTTTCTTTTTTCTAGAAGTATCTTTGCTGCAGTCTCCCTGAAGTGGGAACACTCTGCCCATAGTCAGTGTTAGTACAACAGCATAATCAGTCGCAAAAAATCAGCGGGTGGGTTTTATAAATCCCAGTTCAGTATTCAGCAAGGTGTAACATCTGTTGTGATCAATATTTTAGAGCAAGCCTGTTTGATAAAAAGTTACAGTAAAGCCTTTAGCTTCCTGCTGAATAGCTAAATAATTCACAGGAGCGGCTCTAATCACTTTAAGCTTCTTGCATTTGAAAGTAAGCAGAAAATTCGGAGTAGATTTGCGGAGAGGCAGTATAGCCAGCTGGATCGTGTTTCTTAGCAAGCTGCTGTACTGGGAATGAAGGAGTTTCAGGTTTTTAATGGCTCCTGAGGTGTGCTGGAGTCAAATGTGGCAAAAAATGGTCTCTTTTATCATTTGGTTTTGATGATATTCTTTATGATAATTTGGCTGGTAAGTGCTAGCAGCCAGTGCAGAAACTATACCCTGTAGTTTTTAAAAGCCTGCAGAAACGGAGCTGTCAGGTGCACGGGCACCCTGAGATGCCAGGGCGGGTAAGGCAAAGCAGCCTTCTGGCCGCGTCGGGAGGACGGAGGGTGGTCGTGGAGACTCTTGCCCTCAGCCCCTTGTTGGGCGCTGGGTGCAGCCCGGCTCCGCGCCGCACAGCGCTGCTCCCGCACCCCCGCCTGGGCAAAGCCGGGGGGGGTGTGTGTGGTGTGTGTGTGCGTCTGTCTGTCTGTCTGTCTGTCTGTCTGTCCGCCCGGGATGGGGACGCCGGGGACACCGAGCGGCCCCGGGAGGAGCCGTCCGGGCTGGCGGCACCGGGGCTCCGCCCGGCCGCCTTTCCCCCCGTTCGGCGGCGGGGCCAGGGCGCGGGGGAGGCGGGCCGGCTCCTTTCCCCCC
>VYXH01001115.1:402156-435389 GCA_013397275.1 Burhinus bistriatus | reverse complement strand
AATCCCCCTCTCTTTTTCTGCCTCCCTTCTTTTTTTTTTTTTTTTTTTGAGGCAGACACAGATTTTGCAGGGTCAGACCTATGGTCTGTTTCATGCTGCGTGGCTGGGGCCCACTTCCCTTAGTATCCTGGGCTTTTTTTCAAGCATTTTAGGGAGACAAAAGCTTCTAGGTTGCCCGTGCTTATTTCACTCTTGGGTAATAGCAGAGGTGCCCCATATGTTCAGAAGGACTGTGTGGCACTTCCCTACTCTGACATGAAGCTTGAGCCCTGCTTTTTTGCCTTTTTTTATTTAACGGAAAGTTAATGCTTTACTTTACTGATGTCCCTGGCAGAAGAAGGGAACAGGCAGTCCTGAAAACTACTTTAAAAGCACTTCATAGTTATATTGTGACCACGTCTGAAGCTGTGAATGCAGGGGCTCAGTCTTTCGAGCTGCTGAGAGCACTCAGCTGCCTCGAGGTCAACAGAAGTTAAAGTCACTAAGCATTTCGTAGGAGGTTCTTACCACCCAGTAGGACCAGAACCAACTGAAATCAGTAAATGACTGGCCTGGTTGCCTGCTTGTGTTAAAACCAGTTGTATGCTGACCCAGAGAGTAGAAGAAACTAAGAATGTAATCTGAAGAGGGGAGGAGTTTCATTACACGTGGATGTGGGTTTGCAGAGAGTGAGCACGATCAGAATGGGGTTTTTTTCTGTTACTGGTGGTGGGATTTTTTTGTCACCTAGCACAATCATTTATATGTTGCAGAATAAGAGTAACATACGTGCCAAATTTAACAGAGCAGGTGTTCCTAGCTGTGCAGAGAAATGCAAGGTGTTTTTTTCTTCTTTGTACAGTAGGAAAAGTGTATTTTTTTCCAACCTTGCATAACTTAAAGAACAGCTGGATATATTTACTTTCAAACTTTTCAATAAAATCTACCTTTCAGGTAAGAATAAGCATGAAAAATTTCAAGAGAATTTTCAGACAGCAGACAGAGGAAATATTGGTGTTCTCAACCTTGACTAACACTACTCTTGATAGGTCATGCTTTCCGAAAATAGGATAAAGATGCTTGAGGAAGTGATTTGGTATGATTAATACTCTGCATTGCAAGAGATCTGTGTTATCTTGTCAGGATTGTTTCCCTACAAAGGGAGAGTAAAAGAAAGGTATACTGTGTAGAGCATGAAAGGGAAGACTAGAGAAACAGTAGCAGCATACTTTTACCTAGCATAAGCATACGCTCAGCTGTGACCTTGAATGATGTCATGTCCTGACTCTGTGTCCAATTAAGTCAATGGCAAAACTCCTGAAGTAGCAAACTGGTTTGTCTTAGGACCAGGCTCTTTATATGTTTAAAAAAAAAAAATCTTTACATTCAAAGTATCACATGTTTATTTACTATAGAAGATTACCTTTAAAGCTTCCTAGCAATAAGCCCCAACCCTGCTCAGAATCAGAAAAGCTGTGGCTTGGTTATACATGCTGCTTCGCAATGCCAGAGATAGCTACTCTTATGTCATCTTAACTAATTAAAAACACAGGGAAAGTGATTTTATAATGCTTTGACTGTCCATGTTGTAGATGCTATCAGAGGCTTTAATTCCGTAGCAATTGGTTGCAGATATCTAGTAACTGATGATGCAAATATGCCACGATTTACTCTCACCATAGGCTTCGTTTAGGTACCTAATGTCAGTCTGTGGTATCATATACAGCCTTTGAAAAGCAGCTTTTATAACTCGTCTTTGCTTTAATGAAAACCAGAATTCTTTCAGGAACTGAACAATAAAATTGTTAGGCATTTGTTTTTCTAGCTGAACTTCCAATGACAAAATATTTAAGGCATATAGTACCATTGGTTTTCATCAGCGAGATGGGATGGATGATGTCAGGGTATAAAGAGTACATTATTCTTTATACATACAAATTTGTATCATGTAAGTAAACATTTAAAAAATATATATATTGGGAGATCTTTCAGTCAAAACAAATATTTTGTCCTGTGTGTTTAGGGAGTCTAAGAATCTGATCATTCTGCCTTTGTATTAAATCTCTGTGGCTTGAATGTGATTTTCTAAGATTCCATAGGACTGTCCAAATTGGTTAGCTATTACAGCCATATTTTAAAGTTCATTTTCAATTTTTGTTGCATTCTATCTAGTATTTATCAGTTCCAGGAAAAATATTGACATAGAGGCTTGGTCATTTTTCAATTCAGTGGGTTTTTAGCAGCTTTTTTCTCCTTATAGATACAGCATAATTCATATTGTTTAGCTTGCAGATGAGAACTTCACTTACAAAAAAGAACGTAGAAATACAGAAAACCAAAGCCATAACAGTGTAATGAAATAACACAAATATTGTTGTGATGAAATTACTACATGAGATTTTATGGTTTGTGTGATTAGCTGTCCAACCCTTTTTAGGAGGGAGGGCTGGAGACTAATCGTTGGGACCTGCTCACAGGACATGATGTAGAGATGATGGCTCCTGGGTTGAAGCACCTGGCTAAGCAGGAGGACTCCGGGTCTTCCCTTTTGTCATGGGGAATGGCAGCAGTGGTTCTTGGGAGGCAGAGGCAACCTTTTGCATGGAATTGGTCTGCAGCCTGGATGGCACCCGCAGGCAGCCACTTAATGTGCAGCAGGTTGGGACTACAGAAACATTTTTGTCCTAAAAAAGTTTTTAAAAAAATCTATCAATCACTGTACATAAAATAGTTTTATGAGTAGCAGAGCTACTGAAGTGTAATATATAGCTTTCTGTCTTATGGGTAGTTCTTGCCTGATCTACGGTGCAAATGCCAACGCAACCTGTTCTCAGAGCTGGGATACCCACAATGTGTTCCATTTGCTGATGTCTAACACTGTTGTCATTTTTCACTGGAGCAGTAATACAAGCTTCTCCTCAGTTCAGTTTAACAGCCTGGTAGGAACTGCATATATTTCACACCTTTATTGCTCTTAAAATGCAACTGAAATTGGCCATGTGCTTAGAAGTTATTAAGGAAACACACATATCAGGATTACACATTTTCAATTTCTGAGGAAACTAGGCCAAGAATAATAATGATATCAGTTTGTTGAATAAAATATTGAACGACATCAGGATGTTTTTGCACACAAACTCTCCAGGTTTGGCAGGATCTCATCTGGAAAATGAATTATACATTATAGGGGTTCGCCCGAAAGTCAATTGTCTGCAGATTCCTTGGTAGGACAGATTTCTGTCTTCCGCTGTCCCCCATATGAAAGACAGGTGATGAAAAAGAGATGCGTTAACTTATTTAGATTGTAGGAAGTCAAAGGGGAAATGAGTTCGGATGGTTTATCTACTTTCAACGTTATATAACAGAATAGGTCTAAAGTCGGTCAGCCATGTCAGAGGGAGCTGATTTGTATTCACTATTTGTAACATTAACTAAATGTGGATTTTGGAGTTTAACTTCAGGATTCTATTTCTTCAAACATTGAGTAAATCCTTAACACAGTAAATGATGCCTGCAGAGATGTTTAGCACATGCTATACTTTTAAGTATCTGTTGACTGCTGAAATAAGGCCCTTGATTATCTTTGGAAAAAGCTACTTGATTGGTCTTTCAGGATAAAATCAAAGTTAAGAAATTTAAAAAATTCTTTGTACTATCTTATAATGAATGCATAAAACCAGGGTTGCATCTGAAGTAGGCAAAAATATTTAGTAGTTTAAGCAGAGCTTTGGGGGAAAGTTTTGTTGTTTGGGGTTTTTTAATATTTTTTTTTCCAAAAAAAGTCAGGAAAATAAAAAAGTGGAGCAAACAGTACAAAATAGGAGCATGTTTCCAAAATTATAAAATTTTAATAATCTGAAAACAATAGATTGGAGAAATATTCCAAATGTCTTAGTGGCACTCTGATCAGAGGTCAGAGAACTGATACGTTTTAAAGCCAGGAGGGATTATTAATATTCATTTCTTTCAGCTTTCCTTATAGGACAAACCATAGAATTTCACCCTGCAGTTCTTGGTTTGTGCCCAGAACATTTGAGCCAGGTGTGAAAAAATTCAGTATTGACATAGGCTTGAAGTCATGGAGAATTTACTGCATCCTTTCATAAGCTGTTTAACTGCTTAATTTCCTCACAGTAGAAATTTGTATGCTTTACCATTTGAACTTATCTAACTTCATCTTATAGCCATGGGATCTTGTTATGTTGTTATGCACAGCATTAAAGCATCTTTTTATAATGTGAAGACCAGTGCCTGCACTGAGGCAGGCATGTCTGCTCAGCAAGATGGGGATAACACTGAAATGTGCATCGCGGCTCTGAGTGTGTGAAGGTTTTTCCCAAAGTTAGAGTACTTCATCAAGCATGGAAATGGGAAACCTGTTGAGTTACTAGCAACAGAGGTGAAAGACCAGGCAGTTTTAGTACCGTTTACTAGTTTCCCATGTGCATCTCCTTAGTGGTAACATCCTGTGAAAGACTGTGATTTAACATAGCCACCACACTGACACGTCAGTAGCAGAGCTACATCTAGCAGGGAGAAAACACTGGTTCAACTGTTTCTCTTTCCAGAGCTGAGAGTATGTTGCCTGACAGAAACTGAATATCGGTCTGGTCTCTTCTATCACCAGAAGCACAATCTATCATTTTTGCTGAGGTCATGAAGGTAACTAACTTGATTCTGTCTCTTTTATGTCTGGCAATACATTTTGAAAAACACGCTTGATATTTCTTGTCTCCTTTCTAGCATACAGAATCAGCATAAATATGAAGGCTTAAATAAGCAACATATTTTGATGGAAATTATCCCATCTAGAGAGAGGGAAAAGGCAGAAAACTATTTAAGAAATTGTTATAGCGACATTTTGATTTTAAAAGCTTAGGATAACTGTATCAGAGGAAGTCAGTCATCTTCAAACACTGCAATTAAAGGGTTTGGACACAGAGAATTTATTAATATTTTCTTTGTGAAGCCTGCAGTTGATTGGTCTTTAGTACTTTACCATTTTAATTTGTACTGTTTGTATTAGAAACAGGAATGTAAGATACTTTTCAGATCAGTTAAAAAAGCAGATTCTGTCCCCTAAAAGCATAGTTTTGCAGATTTCCACCAAACGCTCACAGAGATGTTGCTAAGCTTCTCTGAACATCAGTGTTGACTAATAAACAGTATTTGCTGAATACTGATGTCTTCCATGTTCAGGCTTGTTCATTTCATGAACTGAATCATATTACAAATAGCAGGAGGAGTGGCAGTTTTCAAAAGACAGACTATTCAAATTATACTCATCCTTTACCCTCATCACATCCTTCCATCAAGCTCCAAGTAACACGTATTCCTTTTCCTTTGTCTTAAATATTCTCCTGAAAAGCAGTTAGTCTTTACAAAACAATTGCTATGTTTGTTTGGATATTTTCATAGATGTAGTGCTTCATATTATTTGCTCCTTGAAAACAATTTGGGAAAATATGTTTACCACCTAAGTCAGATAAAAGTATTTGTTACAATAAAGATAGATAGTCAGATTTGAAGGAGAAGCATTCCTATCTGGTAACACATGCAGTATATTATTGTGAACTTAGAGATTCAGGCTCAACCCCACAAAGAGCATAGGTGCTCAAGCTGGAAACACCAAAATACAAAGCCAAAAAGCCCTTGCTTTGCTGCCTCCCGGTCCTATGGTAATCAAGTCCCTCCCTGCTTGAGGTGCCTGAGTTTCTATTCTGCACCTCCAGTGAAGCCTCAGGAGTGCTTACTTATCTGGCTACGCTTAGGGTGGTCCTGCAGCCCTCAGAAGCGACCCAGTGCAATCAGCACGCTGAGAACATATTTAACACACAGCCAGGTGGATCAGGCCTGCACGAACAGGGATGTGACTCCCTCAAAATTTAAATAGTGCTCATTAGTACTATGTACCACTTATCACAATAAGCGGAGGGTACCCACAGTCAGCAAATGCTGGACCAAAGCTCAATTAGTTAAATACGTATATGCATGTATATGTATATATGCATGTGTCTGTTGTTTATTAAAATGATCTCTGGTGCAGATACCAAGACCAGAATGAATGCCCTGACCGCTGAGATAGAGGTGAGCTCTGTCCTGGGCTTACTGTACATGACTTGGCTTTCCACAGCCTAAGGAAAAAACTGAGCTTGTGTCTGACCTCCTTGGTCAGATGGTCCCAGAAGGGTCATGGCAGGAGGTGTATATGAACATCTGACGTCCTGCTGTCCCTGTTCCTCCAGGTTCATGGATAAAAGCTTCTCTGGGAGCCAGGATGGCTGGAGGATGCCATGGGACATGTGGCTTTGAAGACACCAGATCAAGTCATGCTGGGCTTGATAGCCTTCCTAGCATACTGGTCCCACAGGGCAGCTCTGAATCACTGCCTGGACCTCGGCAGCGGGCTCCCAGACCATGTAGCTGGGGTATTTTGCTGTCCAGGGTCTGAACACGAGGAGGTGGGCAGCAGGTTTTCCTGCTGCCCTCAAGCATGGAAGTTCCTAATTTCCAAAAAGGAAAGATCAAATTGAGTGGTTTCAACATTTGAAAGTGAAGAAGAGGGGGAGCATAGTATAAAATGGGAAAATTATAGTCTTGTTGCATGTGTGGGTCAATCTGCTTGTTTGTTTTCAACCACTTAATTAGAAAAGAAAAGAACACGTTAAAATTTTTCATTGATTCCAAGACAATGTGTTCTTCCATTTTCAGTGGAAGTTTGAAGAAGTTCAGGTGACAAGTTGTTTGAATCATAGCCACATGGATTGAAGTCAAAGGGTTTTGCCTCCTACAAGGTTAGTTATCAGACATAGCATTGTGTCATTATTTTTCTAGTAGAAATGGGCCTGTTTACTTGGGGACCTTGGCTTTGTGTGCATATCTGCCATGTCAGTTACATGTCTGGTGTTTGTCTCTGCAATCACTTTTTTGGTAGTTTTAGTCAAACATGTCTACTGATAGCTATGGTATCCCCTGTCCTGTAGCAGGGAAACAGGTAATGTTTTTCAGTTTGGTAAATCTGTCTCCTGATGTGCCTATTACTGCTTCCTTTGTTGCTTCTTTAGTGCAGCTACATTCATACCCGTATAAAATAGGAAAGCATCAAAATTTCCTAGTGCAGGCAGAGACCCACACACAATGACTAAACTGGATTTGTCCAAACTTTTGCCATTTCATTCTTTCTCAGATGTTTTGTGTGGAAGTTGTTTGCGCTCCGACAAGCAAACTATTGTGTTTGTTTGTTTGTTTGCTTTTTAAGCCTTAGATATTTTTAAAAGTTCATTTTTATGCTCCAATGACTACACAAATTGCTACTATCTGTTAGTATTTGCCTGGAGGATTAGGGCTAACATTTAGAATAATGTACCCGGCATGTCTCTGATTATTACAGAACTGCCACATGAAGTATTATTTGGTGGCAATTTTATGATGTGCCCAAGTGGAATAAAATGCCTATTTTATTAAAAAAAGAATGCACCCAAGGACAGTGCAATGGGACTCTGATACAAATGTTTTGCAATAGGACACATTCTCATGAAGTGATTTAGTGTCTCAGCTGGGATTTAACTCCCAGGGAGAATTCCAGAATTGTCACTTACTGACACTGGTTTATTTTCAGTGGAGAATGCTGACTTCTCAGAAAAGGAGGAGGGGAGTGAAGGACCATCTCGTTTGTTTTATCCCTGTGTTTGGTGGGTCAGGGCAAAGTTATTTGGGGGCAATTCTGCTGCATTCCTTGTCAGATACGCATTCCTCAAGTGCTGAGCAGGGAATTTTATTGCTTTCACTTGAGGCAGTTAAAAATTATAAATAGTATTTGAGAATAGGAGATGCATTTTATGTATCTTGTAAACTTTGCCCTCAAAGTACTCCATCACCTGTGCAAATGCACCAGCAATCCTGTTAACATCTGGCAAGAAGCAAATGGGAAAAAATCAGATTTTAAAAAATCCTTAGTGTAATATTCCAAAGCAAGTTTATAACTAGAGCTTTTTCCCCTTTATTTTGCATAGGCCTAAAGAGATCAGCAATTTCTTAGTTAGAAAATAGCTGCTTCCACTGACAGTTCCACAGTGTAGCTACAACTACTGGGCTGTCTTATTTGAACTGAATTGTCATTGCTGCATTTTGGAAAACTGAGTTCTTAAGCTGGACAAGAGTGGTGCTTGCAGGATTGTGTGTGACTACATGTCTGAAGTCAGCATGTGCCAGTAGGAGACGTAAAGCTAAATGACTCCTTGAATTTTAACTGACATGGGATGTAAATCGGGTAAGTAATAGGCAGAAAGACTCATTTCTTGAGAGCTATGTTCATAACTAGAAACCATTTGAGTTCTAATTAACAAAATGGAAAAAGCCACTTTCAGCATTATTTTCCCATAGGAGGATTTTTGTTAATGATAAAACGTGTTATGACTGCTGTTTTTGTACGTAGGTGTGTCCATGTATACATGTGCATAGGCACAAAGGAAGCTGATCAGTTTCTTCTGGGTTTTAGTCATGCCTGAGAAAAAGCCAAATTCTAATGTATAAAATAGACACACAAATGCAAACACTGTATTTTGTTTTGGTCTGCTAGCAGTGGCTCTCTGTACTTCATTTCTTGGTGAGAATTCCAACTTAGAGTTAAAACATACTTTAAAATTTTTCAATATTGGTAACGTTTTCTGAGAAGCTGTCCATGCTTCACGCTCAGAAAATTCAGAGATTATTTAAGGATGCTTTCTCACATGATAGAAAAGGCTTTTCAGGTGGGTGATCTGTTGCATCTCAGGGGCCCTGAAGATTGCCAGCATCTATTTTACTTACATGTGTATGCTTCACTGGTACCCAGAACTATCCATTCCCTTCTTTTCAATGAATTAATGTTTAACTTTAAGCCCAGCATGGATATTGCAGGGCTCAGGCTGGACACTCTTCTGAGTGACACACATCCCCATGTGTGAGGTAACACACTGCAGTGGTGCCGCTCTAACAGGAGTGACAGGCTGTGACATGCAGGTGGATGTTTCTGGCAATCCTAACTTGCTGTATCACTGACAATTTCTCTTTACATAGCAATACTTCCTCATGATTTTAAAAGAATTTACTGACAACATGAAGATCAATTAAATGCATTTTAAATGTAATAGAATTGCCAGAAGCTATGGGCAAGATTATCTGTTGCATCTCTCTTTGAAGGGGGTCAACAGACAGGGATGATTTTGGTTTCTCCATCTGCCTTGTCTTCCCTTTCCAGCCCTGCAGACAGACTCTCTTCTGTCTCTCTTGTATGACTGCACAGGGATGGCAGAACTGGTGACTGCATGGTGGAGTGCAGAGAGGTTTGTGAAGAAGGGCAAAAGAAGACAGGGGGGAGGGGTGGGGATTGAAGGAAAGTGAGTGTTACTTCCACTGCCTGCAACCCTCTGTGAGATGGGAAGCGTTTTGAGAGGACCCCAGCTTCTTGAGTGTGTTTGACTTCTCTAAAGGCTCCTGAGAGAGAAAGGGAGAAATAGAGAAGACATGCACATCCCTACCTGACGGGAGGTCTGACCTTGATCTTGGGGGATGTCTCAATTTTGAGTCTCCCTTGGGCAGCTTAAAGATGCTGGGAACTCCAGTGCACAGGCATAAAGGTTTATGGCTTGGGGGTTTTGGAGTAGGTAAACTCCAAACTAAGTAAACTCCAACTAAACAAACCACTTGGGTATGAATGGTATCGTTCTTCCTTGAAGGTGAACATGTACCTAAACACTCTGATTAATCAGGAGCTAAATTATCATGAAATTAGTCAGTGATGCTCTTGTTTCACTGGAATGGAGTGTGGTACAACCAATTCAATGTATATTGTGATACACTGAGTAACTGATGGACTGGAACTGCTTAGAGTCAAGTGCTTAATAACTAGGGAACTTAAAGTAGCAGAATGCAACAAAAGTATTTGGGAGCTGCAGTTCTTGGAAGAAAACACTCTCCAGTGTGTCTGCGTTTAGGCAATTTCTTCTCCCTTTCTTCTCACTCTCCACAAGGTTCTGCTGTGACAACTGTGAGGCATCTCTGTCCTTCATTGTCTACTGCCTCTGCAGAGCCTTCTGAGCATCCAGATCTGGCAGGTATATCTGTGTCAAGTCACAAAATATGGGGGAGTTTAATCAGAACATTCTAAAGGTCTTAGCAGATGCCAAGCAGACATATTCAGAATTGCCAACACCTTTATTTTTATCTTACTCAGTTTGTTTTTAAGCTTGAACATGTGTGTACGCTAAGATTAGAACTATTTGCATGCCAGGTTTCAGAGTTCAGTTATTTTTGAGTTAACTCCATAAAACTAAAAATCAGAAAAAAGAAAGTGGGTAGCATTTGATCAGGAGGAGAAGGGGAGATGATTTCATTTAGGGCAGAAATAGAAGACAATTTTTCTTTCAAAAGTTGATTAATAAAACAAAGAAAAGACAAAGCTATGCATGGAGATCAAGCACAGGAAAATCTGATGTCCTAAAGAAAGTGCTCTTTCTTCACTTCCTTCCTTCTCCAAAGGAAAAAATTAATCTAATTCCTGGATCCATGAGACCTGGTCCTTTTAGCCGTGTATGGGAGGTCTGTTGCACAAAGAATCTGCAGCCTTTCAAGGGAAGTTATGGCCAACTTCACTAATGCCCATGTTTCTACACCAATACTTAGCTTTTGTTTTGTTCCAGTTCCCAGCTAGATTGAAGTGCATTTGAATCAAATATCTAACCAAGCTTTTCTTATATGTAAGATATTTAAGGGGTAGATTCCATATGCCTTGCAGTTAACATGTGCTTGCAGACACAGGTGGTATGATTTCTGCATGTAGAAGTAGGGCTTTCCACAAAACTAATAGATTGCTTAATAAGACTCCAGGTGGCATAATCCAGCTTTATAAAGTCTGATGGCTATTCATTCTCCTTAGTGCCAATTGTGAATTTATGGCATTTTTATATGTGAAGGTCAGAAACAGGAAGAAATCTTCTCTGAATTCAGAGAAACTGTAAAGCCACTCTTTGTTGCTGCTACTGCATTAGCCAGAGTGCAGTTACAGCCAAGACCCTGTATCTTTCTCATGGTAGAAAGGGGTCTTGATTTCTATTTAGCTATTAAAAGCAGTGGTCCAGCTACAACATCTGGCTCTAGAAATCCCTAAACTGCTGATTGTCGGAAACAGGGAGGATATTTGGGGGTGGGGGTGTTGGAGAGGGAATCACTGACACACCCTGGTCTTATATTCTTTTCCTTAAGCATCTGCCTCTGTCTGCTGTCAAAGGCAGGATATTCGGCTGGATGTATCTTTCATCTGACCCGGGATGGCAGTTCCCGTGTGTTTGAGGGGTGGAGTGGGGTGTGCCTGTGAACCTCCATCTTTGACGATCTGAAGATCCCAAACATGACTTTCCCCTCCTGCCTAAAGCTTTATGGCTGGAGTGCTTCATCTATCATCTGTTTTCCCAAAATCCTGCTTACAGCAGAAGTGCAGCATAGGGGGAGGGAGAGAGTTGGCCCCCTCCTCAAGGGCTGGGTATTTTTATGTGTTTATGTATTTATTTTGGCTTGGATGGAGATTCTTTTTTTTTTCCCCTCTGAATAGGGAATTCAGAGAAGTGACATCATTTTTAATCCTTGACAGTTTATGGGCTTTGAAAGAGATTCTGGATAACACTGCGCAATTAAGATGCCATTTTAATAGTTCTTTCAAGTGAAATCAAGTGAGTAATTAAATAAAATTGAATGAGGACCATGTCAGGCCACCCACAAGCTCTCATATCCGCTACAAATAATAAGTCAGGGTGGGGGACAAATGCTGTGTGCCTAAGTGGTCCTATTTATGTATTACTGGGTGACTCTAGGAATGAGGCTTTCAGCTGAAGATTTGTTTTCTTTGTACAATGTTTCCAAGCAAGAACATGCAAGATCGTCAATTGCTATTCAAGCTGCAGTAACATTCCTATCTTTTTAAATTCTATATGGTGGTATTAATGCCATTGTTTTGTATAGATGGCCTACTGTAAAAGTCACAGAACATAAACAGGATTTTTTACATTAAATGCTGGATTCAAATTTCTGCCTTGTTATTTATATGATTATATATGGATGCTTGTCGAAAGTTGCAAACATGCAGTATGGTATTACACATGCTTTGCATTCATTTTGCACAGATAAAAAAAGCAAAGTGCAGCAAAGGAAAAACAAGTGCTTTTGAGATTTACAGTATGATAACTAAGTAGGTATTGATGAAAAGTGATATCTTTCTGTTGTATATCAGTTCATTTTCTTAGCCTTTTGTCTTTAAGCTTTTCCACTCTTACATGTTAAATTTTGTGCCAGGATTTCTCACTATAATTAGAAGTATTAACCTGAAACTGTATTTCCAAAGTGTATTCTTTGTACTGTGTAGCTGGGATGCCTAACCCTCTCTCAGATCTATGCAAAATGTTGATAAAATATTGATGATTGAAAAATGTCCCATTTGAAATTAAAACAGAAATATTAATATGATGACATTCGTTAACAGTTTTGAAAACTTGACTTGCATCTACAGCATTACTATTCCTGAAATGAACATGGAGGGAGGCAGTGGTTCAATACAACAGCGAAAATAACCTCATTGTATTTCACATACAGATTCACAGAAAAACTCGTATTATTCCCCAAGAATTGCCTCTGTAGGATGCCTTCTGGGCACAGCTGATGGAGTGGGTATGAGGCAGCACTCCCTGCTCACCCCACACAAACTTGTTTTCCCTTCATCTCGTCGGTGTGTTGCAATCAGCTGATCATCGCTCAGTGCCTGTAGGTGCTACCCTAGTACAAATACATACTTGCCTTTTTCTTTCCCTGCTCAAACATGATTTTCTGTTTTTACTGTGAATCTGGGACAATGCAGGCCCCCTCTGGTGGTCAAAACAACATCTGTACAATTGTACGGGATTTCACTCTAAAACTGTTTTTGCTGAAGGGCCAAAAGATCTGCAGTCATATGACCATTGTTAGATCATTTCTAAGAAAACCACTGGAATGAGCCAAAACTGGAGGAGAAAAATGTGTAGGAGAGGTGTTCCAGCGTGTGTCAGGTCCCAGGAATGTGATTGGTGACATTGACGGGTGCACACAGAGAGCACCTGCAAAATTCATTGCACCGATTCTCCCTGCCTGGCTCACGCACAGGAGTAAGGATGGCGCTCAGGATGCCAGGACTGGGCCCGCTGTTGGAAACTGGACAGAGCATTAAGGAGAAATAGGAAACGAACTCTTACTGCTGAGAAAAAATACCTGCCTAATGTCATGGGCTGCTCTTTCTCTGATCGCTGGAAACCACAGGGATACTGGATGTAGCATATCGAGGTACAGAAAGCAAGTATAGGTTGATGTACTGGTTTCTATGACTCCCTTTTAATTTGGTGGAGTTGGGCTCATGATAACAAAAACATTTGGACTCACACAGAGGGTTATGATTATGATATGCAACTCTTAAATTTAGAGGAAGACTCTTCTAATCGCTTTTCCTTTTCCTCTGCCTCTAATATGTTTGCATGGGAAAAAGTGGCATTTCCCTTTGCTGTTGTGGGGATGTTTGGTGTTGTCCTCTCTGGCAAGTTATTTCAACAACGTCTGACTTCCTGGAAGTTAAATGGTTTCTGAAACTGCTGGGAAAACCAAACAATGTCTAGAAATTGCTATGGCATCTTTAAAAGCAACTATCAGTGATGTCATCAGGAAGATAATCCAAATGGCTGTCCAAAATCAGTCTCAGAGTCACTAGCCAGGGCTTCTCCTTCCTTTCTGAAACTGGCTGATTCTCATACATTGCACAAGCTTCCACTGGCATTTCTTAGCCTGTCCCCTTAGCCCTCAACTTGACTTTCTGTCTGCTGCCTCCCAGCAGCAACACATACCATCCGCCACTCAAAGGATAAGAGTCCTGTCAACACAACAGCTGACCAAGAAAATGAGTAATTCACCAATGTGTTTATTTGCTGAAGAGCACTCGATCAATTCTATCAATGGTGACAAAGAGGATTTAATAGTAACATACAATAATTCTGTTGGTTTTTTACAACCCCACTAGCCACAATAATGGCTGCTGAAGCGCTCATCATTGTCATGTGATTCTTATTAACCTATTCTTAAGGAAACTGTGAAAGAGGGATTATGATGTTTCATGAAAATACATTTAATGTTATTTAAGGGTTTATAATTGAGTGTTGGTTTCCCAGAATCCCCTGCTTTTCTTCATCCCCTAGTAGCTCTTCTGCATACCTGTGGACTGCAAAAAATGGCTCTGTGCCATAATACACTGTGAAGTTTTAAAACTCTGCTAGCAGGGGTCATCCTGGCCAAGAGCTTCTGATTATTCTTTTTTTCTGTAGTAAGTCTGAAGGCCCTGCACAGTTTTCTGGTAAGTGTACACTGTCGGCAGCTACACACCACCATCAGAAAAGAGGCAAGCTGCCAGAGTAGCTGAACAGCTTAGAGTTTAGGGTATATTTTTTATTCAAGTTCATTAATTCCTATGTCATAAACAGACATTTCCAAAGTAGAAAGTTAGAAATAGGTATAAGGATGTTTATTTCTTGTTTTCAATATAGCAAAACAAATGCATAATTTTCGATGAGATTTCTTTTAGTTCTACAACTACAGCTATTCACCATGTGAATAAGCAATACTTGTGCCCAGGGTTGTGTGCAGGAGAATGACTTTAAGAAGGAAAAAGAAGAGTTTATGGCTGCCTTGAACTTTCTTTTTCAAAATGCCAAATGATGGATTACATTCAAAAATAGTTTGTTCACATTAAGAAATGAGGATACTATTCATAAGGAACCTTCAGAGTCCTTTTCCTTTGCTGAATTGAACAGTTGTTATCAAAGTCTTGTTACTCATGTATCAGTCTCTGAACACGTCAATCCTTAACCTTCTTTTTGATGAGCTAAGTAGTCCGAATTCATGGTCTTTCTCATATGTGACATTTATTTTCCAGGTGGCTAGCCAGCAGCGCTTAAGCTACATGAAATGCAAGCAGTTAAGGTGCAATCTCATGCCAGAACCGTGGCATGGTTACGGAAGAAGGTGAGTCACCAGCCCATCTTCTATCATGGCCTTGTGTCATCTTTCATGCAGTGAGCAGTGGGACTCCTGGGGGACCACTGTTGTCTTCTACTGCTCATTCCTGGAGCTCCCCTTTCCTGGCTTTTGATCAAACAAACATTTTGGTACATGAGTTACAGGGCAAGGAAAATTGGTCATGTCCGTGTTAATCGCTGTTGTGGCTTTTCTCTATAATTTATCATGATCCCGTTTGAACTGCAGGTGTTAAGCCTGGACAGTATTCTAGCAGTAATTGCTCAGGACTGCACGCAGACATCCTGCTTGATATACCCTTGGGTATATGCTTATGTATCCAAGAGCAGCATTGCCTCTTTTAGCAGTGTGTCACATTGGGACCTCCTGTTAGCTGACAACGCAGCATGACTCCAATGTGTTTCCAGCCACCTAAAGCTCATGAGAGAGATCCCTTTTTTTTCCTAGATGCAGTTAATCATGAAGGGAAACAAGATTACACTGAGGTCTTTTTAACCCTTTTTTTTTTTTTTCCTGGGGACCAGCTTCATTCCTGTGCCCCAGAAACAAAGACCTTAGGTATGAATTGCTAAGTGGCTGAAAAGACCCATTCTCTTTCTTTGTTCAGGCAATATACAACAGATGCCAGAAAAGGTATTGAAAGAACTTTTGGTATGGGCATGCATTCCTTTGGCTGGGTGCTTGCATGCAAGAAAGTTTATATAATTATAATAGTAAGAGCTGATATTTGAATACTGTCCTTGGTGCAAACTACAAATTGAAGTTGAACAGGACTACCTTATTCATCCTGCTGCTGATACTGACAGCTGCTCCAAAATGTTATTCAAAAGATCAGGAAAAATATGCTAAGAAAAATACAGTATGCAAGCAAGTTGTGGGCATGTGTAGAGGGCATATATATCCAAGCTGCTATGAGGTCCCTAATTACGCTAAGATAGTATATTTACGTGACAGAATCTGGCTAAGATTCTCCATCCTTCTTTCTCATTACTACTGCTGGCAGCTCCCCACGCTCCTGCCAGGGAAATCCAGCCTCAAGCTGCTGCGTGCTGTATGCCCAGCAGCCTGAACATCAGAAGCTGATAAAGACGTTGGGTCATGGTCAAGGGACAGAAAGAACTAAGTGAGGAATTTCACAGATACACACAAGGGTGGTGCTGAGGAAGAGGGGATGGAGACAAACAGGATTTTTCAATAGGAAGAGCCCAGTTTACCTGCAAAATCAGCTGAGGACAGAAAAGGAAGATGAGCTGGTAGATCTAAACAAAACAAGCCAGGAACTGGGCCATAACATAAGGATGCTTCTCCGTAGCAGCAAGAAAACAGAGGCAAAGAAGCATGTGCAGGCTTCATTGCTTCGTTACAAACTCCCTCATAGTGCTCTGTACTTGGCAGACTCCTGGCTCACTCTCTGTGCCAGAGGATTTTCCTGGCTAAAGCAGTCCACAGGCAGATGCTCCCCCACCTCAGAACCAGAGATACCATCTCCCAAACAGCCTGTGTGACTAAGAGGAGGCTGACTGTATTATCATTATGATATCCTGAAAAATATAGATAGGGAAGATGGTTACAGGAAAAGCTTTAAATGTTGCTATGCTCACAGGAACAGAGTGCTTTATTGTGTGAGGTTACTTATAGTTAGATTTTCCCTTAAATTGAGACTAAAAGAAGAGGCTTACTTCAAACCATTGATCTGCAATACAAAGGTAGGAAAAAGTAAACCAAAACCCACTATTAAAACTACATTTGGTAAACACCCTCTCTAGGGTCTCCATGGGCTCATAAGGTTGCAGGCCAGAGTGTACTGTGTACCCCAGCCATGGTGTGTGCGGGTGGGCCTTCAAAGCCATTGTTATATGTGGCTTTTGGGCCCAGGCAGAGCTGCTGCCTCAGTGGAGACAGTTTTTCCCAGCCAGGATGGCAGGACTGCTCTCTTCCTGTCTGTCTGTCCCATTTTTCAGTGTACTGGAATACAACATGGTACTAAGGGGATTATGTCATGTCTTCCCCCTTCCTCTTGCCTCCTTCCCACCCCTAAGGTCACTTGGTTAATATTTCTGTTGTATACTTTAATTAGCACATTCCTGGCTGCAAGCTACCTTCTCCCATTCCTGGCCTCTTTAAAACAGAGCAGTTTATATAATATATATTATTTTTAAAATGTTAATTGTGCAAGGACCTTTTAGGATTTGTAATGTTTAGCTCACTATGACCTTTGCACAGGATCTACCCATGCCATACATGCAGCGAACACTGGCTTGTGGCGGCAGGCTGGCAAAACTCCCTGGCCTCTCAGCACCTTGTCCCCCACTTACAGTTTGTTAGATTTCTGGGAAACCCTGCCACACATGTTAATGCAGCAAAACCCTATCTGTCTCTGTGCGTTAACACCTATCCTGCGGTATGCCAAACTGAGACTAAAAGGTTGCCTTTGATTGGTGTCTAAGGGAGTCTGTATTTATGGCACAGCAGAGTTTGAGAATAAGGAGTAGCCCAGTGAACTGCAGCAGAGGTTTCCATTTCTCATGAGGGCTGCTCAAGAGGGGCTGACGTACTCAGAGGGGGCTTACCAGCCCCTCAAGGCAAGAAGTGCCTCTAATGACTTTCTGTTGCTATAAACTCTGAACTCCTACAGCAGCCTTAGCCACACTGGTGGGTGCAGGCATCAGCAAGCCGACTGACCAAGCTCACTCTGCTTCGGTTACCACCCACGAAAAACTAAAAAGCCAATGACTATCCCAGACTGTCGTGGTTTGGGCCAGGTTGGCCCAATCTGGTGGAACGACAGATGCTCACTCTCTCTTGCTCCGCTCCCAAAGGGAGGCGAGAGAGAGAGAAAAAGAGTGACTTAAGAGTTTAGAAGGAACTAAACTACTGTAATGAAATATTAATAATAACAGAATAAAAAGAAAATAATGAAATATATATATACAAAACCATATCAAGCTCCCAAGATGACAATCACGTCACCAGCAGCCACTGGGGAAGTCCCAGACTGGACTCAGTGATGGACGGGAACTGGATTCCAGATCTGGATTCAGGATCGGGATCAAAGGCAGACGCAGAGAGTGTCCTCCTCGGAAGCTGGCCATTGAAGAAAGAGGCAGACCCTTTGATCCCTCAGCTTTTATACTGAGCATGATGGAGATGAGATGGAATACCCTGTTGGTCAGTTTTTGGGTCACCTGGCCTGTCCGCTCCTCCCCGCAGGTGTGACCCCTCTACGCTTTTCTGCTTCCAACCCAACTCCAACGGGGCACATCACAAAGTTGGCTGGCCTTGGGTGTTATAGCAATAAGGATAACAAGAGCCTCTCTGCATACCGTTCCTTGGCATCAACTGTAAACATGGGGCTTATCACTCTGAGAGCGAGCAGTTTTCTGCACAACATGCTGGTAATTTCAGCAGTTAAAAGAGGCCTAGCTAAAAAGTAAAGTTACTGAACAAAATTGTTTCTGTTTTACCTCAAACCAGGACGCAGACCTAAGTAAGAGAGGTACAGGTGGGATCTTGTCCGTAAAGTGAGTACCTATTGAGACGTATCAATGATAAAGCAGTCATGACAATGACAACTACATAATTTCACAATGTCAACTTCAGCGTGCAGTGACAGAGGCAGATCTCAGAGGAGGGTAACATCTGGCAGGGAAAAAAAGAAAAAGCAACAGTGAGCAGCTGGGAGGGTGCCCAGGAGCTTCAGTTTCTGACCCAGTTCAGCTCCAGATACAGCAACACCCAAAGGCAAAGCCTCATTAACAGCTTTATAAATTTCTGCAATATATGGTTGTTGTCTGAAGGTTTCCCTTGAGCACGCCCACACGATCTGAGCCTCAGTCAATACGGCTATAGAATATACAGGAAAAAGTAACAATGCTTCTTTTTAAGAAGCAGATAACAGCATTTGAAATAAGTCACTGTGCTTGACTTAGCCAAACCAAATTCCTGCTGTCTGGAGTTTTGTCTATCTAGTGATAGCAGGATTAGATACAATATGCATGAATATACCGCATGACCATGCGAAACCAAATAGTGCCGCAAAGATAATTGTGGTTTAATTAATACAGTCTGCTGCTCCATGCTCCACCAAGTTTTTGATTATTTGTCCATCTTTAAATTTTCAACAAAGCATTCCTGCACAGTCAGATGCCTTCAGAAAAAGAAGAAAAAATGTATCTTCCTTTCCATTTTGGAAGTTTGGCTTGTTTTCAAGCCATTTCATTCAATAAAATTTTTTTGTTGTTGTTTATTAACAACATATTGGGCATGTCCATTTTTCAAAACTTTTTGAGATTCTAAATTTCTGAGAATTCCATAAGTGAAGAACATGAAATATTTTTACATATGGCATAAAAACCTAAAGCAATTTGGAAAACACATTTTAGTTATGGACATAAACATTTCTGAAATACTAAGTTTACTTGTTAACTTTGTTCAACAATTTCGCTTTCATGTCTAAAACTCCAGCTTTTATAAATACATGTCTCTCAGCTACAAGATGGTACTTTTTACCGCTCACAGCAGTTGACACTGATTTTTTTTGCATGGTTATTTGGTGTAAAAGACTAAAAATAAAAACATATTGTTCTGAACATTGTGGACAACTTTTCCAGACAGGGAAAACAGAGGGTTTTATGACTTAGGAAAGCAGAGTTCCCAGAGGGCTGGTCTGCTTTTCTTCCACTCTTCCCTTTAGGATTTTCTGAAAGCATTTCACTGCTTTTGACTCTGCAGTACATTTACAGCCTCTTATTTTTAGGGTTTTGTGCTCACCTCCCACGTGCATGTTCCAGCCCTGCCTTCTGCCTGCTTTCCCATGCGCACAGAGGTATCACAGCACACTTCTTTACGTTCACTCACTCAAACGTGACCAAAGATTCAAAGTGGTGGAGGTGCCTGGTTTTGGTTTTCTCCTTCCCAGCGGCTAGGCAGAAATTTTCTCTCTGCTTGTAATGGGTTAGGCTGAGTGTTCAGTTTCCAGGAGGGAGCAGTGCTGGGGCAGCAGCCCTGGGAAGGAGGGGAGCCCTCAGAGGTGCCCGCTCCAGCCTGGGGTGTTCCCTCATGCAGCAGGCAGAGAGCCAGCGAAGCTGGGCTGCAGCCTCCAGCTTCCTCAGCCCACACTGTGTTTCTGTCCTAGTCTGTACCCATGTGGACGAGTGGGCAGGAGCTTCAAGGAAATGAATATCTCTGCCCATCAGCTCCCAGGGGTATCCCCCAACCAGCAGCCCATGCCCTCCCATGATTTCCCAAAGCAAAAGCTAAGTAGAAGCAGTGCAGCAAGGTCTGAAAGGGCAAAACATGCCTTTGTCCCCTCCCTTGTTATCCTGAACAGCTGGGTTAGAGCCACACACAGCCCATAGCCGTGAATGGCAATATTAACTTTAAAAAGAAAATCCTTTTTTTGATTGGCTGTTACAGCTGTTTGATGGCACAGCTTTCCAGCAACTCAGAATTTCTCTGTAAATAGGGAATTGTTACAAAATAGGGATCAACAGCATTGTATGTAGACTGAGATTTAAACTGGGATAGCCAAATATACCTTCTAGTTGCATCTAAATTAATAATCTAATTTTGAAAGGAAATCAGAACCTACCAGCTGCTGGCTTTCTTTAAACTGTTTTAGAAAGAGTCAGATTCTGGTTTTTTGAGTATTTGGATGCATATGCTATAAAAAAATGATAGCCTATTCTTCAAATGCATTTCATTGTTGATTTTTTTTTTTTTGACCTAGCAATCTAACTGGTAAATGTACAAATGCCTTAAAACTTAAACCACATAAGAAGTAGCTTGTACTCAACAGAGGGGCCCAGTATGTATTTCTTGTTCAACACGAGCTGTGATGAGATTAATTGTCAAGTAACTGTATGCTTCTCAATATTTCATGTTTTTTTAAGCTGATAAGCTTCACTGTCAGACTAAACTCTCTAATACTTGGTGTATTCTAGAATGCTATTTAAGTGTGTTGTCTTTATGTAATTATTTTAGCCTTAATTCTATGCTATTTAAATGTTTTGTTAAGACTGTGTTATTTAAATGTTTTGTTAAGGCGAAAGCTTAGTTATTTAACTGATAAATCTGTTAGTCTGCTTAATAATTCTTAAACATCACACCTTTGTTAGTGGTTTAAGACAAGAACATTGTCTAGACCTCTGTAAAGGAAATTAATATTTCCTATTAGCAATTTCAAGGTTTTAGGAAGTACAGTGTTGCTTACATCCAGAAGTGGGATCTTCTCATACATAGTCCTGTATTAATGTAGCAGTTGTTGTTAATCCATAGGTGATGGGCAAATAGATTTGCAATTAACTCAACATACCTGTTACCCACGCAGGAAAGGCCCCAAACTTTGCTAAGATGGAAAGAAAATTCTCACCCCAAAAGCAGGGAGTTGATATAAAGTGGTGATGAATAAATGGAGGCTGGAAATTAAAAGAGGGTGTCAGCCTTACAAAGAAGTCATGGGGCAAAAACCTTTGCACCATGGATGATGGGGTTGCTCCTAACAATGAAGACTGCACTGTTGGCCCATCTAACCCTGAGATCCTGCCTTATCATCTGTTTCGTTCTTGTGTAATGATAGGAGCTTGGCTTCCTGTTCTGTTAAGCTTTCATTTACGTGGGCATGGAGAACTGGACTATAAATCTGTGAACGTTTCCAGTACAGGGCAGGAACAGGGACAGATGTCTACATGGAAAAATGTTAAGACTGCAAAATTCAGGAACTCAAAACAGGGAACTCCAGGCTTAAATCTGCCTGCACACCCTTAATTCATATCTTGTTGGGTGCAGCTGCACGCTGCGCCTCGTTTGTATTCCAGCTCCCCAAATTCAAAGGACACGTAAGCGATGCCTAGGCTTTTTGCTGGATCAAAACTTGAGTGTACAAGGTGGAGAGTGTCCCCGCTTTCCTCCTTCCCTGAATGCATTTTCCCTCACTGTCCTGAAATTTTCAGCAGTGCATCCCCTCCTCCTTATGTAGTCTCCCTCTCCCCTTAGTCTTCCCTCTGACCCCTTGCACCGACCTTTCCAAGGCTGTGTGTCCTCCTTCCCCTTTATTTCTGCTTATTGTTGTAATGTGCGAGTAGGCTGTGTTTGGGTGTAGTGGATGTGCTGTGCCCCGGGGCCATGGCAGGAGGGTGCTGCCACACTTCAGGCTGAGCCCCCATGCCCAAACTACAACCAGCTGCACCTGCAGGACGTGTGGGAACCCTGCGGGGCCTTCAGCTGCCATAAATGGCTGCACGCTTGAAGTCCACTGTGGCTAATTAAACCCTTTTCCAGCACACCAGAGGAAAAAAATAAGTAATATCCGTCAGCCTCTTGCCACCCAAACTGCAGCACGCATTAGAAAGTCCACCGTCAGCCTCGCTTTCTGTGACTGTTCCCCTGTGTAAGACAGGGATGCTGCTGTGCCTGTGTGCTGAAGTCTGTAAATGAAAAGCATTGCATAGGTGTGAGTATTATTAGCTGCTTAATAGAACTAGACAGCATTAGAAATGAACCTGAGGCAGACAGTGAGCTACAGCAGTGTCAGTTGAAACCCAGATAGCTGAAGTTTTTGATGGGGAAAAAAAAATTGGGTGTTGCATTCCTGTAACTCTGTCAAAGGCTTCTCTCTGGCAGAGTCAAATGCAACAGAGACTGGCGAGGTCCTGCAAGGCTACAAAGATCACTTTTTGGTTCACATTTTTCAATGTCTCTTGCAAAAAAATGGCAGTTTGAACTGCCGAGCTGCCTCCTCCTCCTCTTAGAGCCTTGCAGAGAGATTTCCCGACAGGCTAGTACGTACTCTCATACTACTGGCAGCCCTGTGCTCAGTGCAATCACCCCACACAGGTGCTTTCCTTGAGTCTAGATGACAAGGTCAGTTTTGGACACCAGGAAAACAGAGGGATGACTTCCTATCAAGAAGTAAGCTTCGAATGACCATGTCACCAAGATCTTTCTGCTTTACAACTGCTCACTGAGGAGTGGCCACGTGCAGAGGTGGCTGGACTGTGATCCCTGCAGTGCTATGGAGGGAAACCCTGTGAGAGTAAGCTGGGAAAACCTTTGGGATTTTCTGAGTGAAATTCTCTGGGCTGAAG
This sequence comes from Burhinus bistriatus, assembly GCA_013397275.1. NCBI lineage: Eukaryota > Metazoa > Chordata > Aves > Charadriiformes > Burhinidae > Burhinus > Burhinus bistriatus. Next base: position 412,251 of record VYXH01001115.1, on the reverse strand, counting down.
AGCACCAGGATCTGCGTGGTTATACAGCATATATTGCAACTGCACCCAGCACAGGGAATTTTCTTCTAACAGGGACAAATGTGTGGTTTTTTCTCCCCTACCTTGCCCTGTTACTTTTTGATACAGTTCCCCAACCCCTTTTCCTCTGACTCTGTAACACCTCATAAAACAAAGTGCTTAGTTGACTTGGTGGTTTATAACAAACTGGCATATGTAACTTGGAGATGTTTTTAGAAAGCCTGTTTATTTGTTTGTGTTTTAGTGTTCCACCTGCAGCTTCTGAATCCACAGGCTACTATGTCATTTCAGAGTTTTGGCCCCAAGTGCCAGTGGGTAAGTTGTGCCTAAGCTTTAATTTGAAGATTTATATTACTGTATTATAAGTAACAGCGATATTCAGAAATAATACACTGAATACTTTTCTACAGTATCTAGACAGGTAATATCGTACCAAAAAATCTGTACTGATTTTTCCTAAAGAACTTGGAAACAAAACAGTGTGGCTATTGTATTTCAAACATTAGAGCAATTGTTCAGTCCATGTGGTGCAACTCTAAATTTCTATGTCAGAACACAGTGCCAACTTTGAGTCCCTGTAAATTACGGTATACTATGGGCATGCACATGTTTAAACAAGTGCTCTCCTATCTCCAGGTTATATAGTCATATTTATGTATATGATTTGGAAAAGCCAGACAACACTCTAAAGTGATAAAAGGGAACCTAAAACACGTGCTCATTTTTCACACCATTGTACTTTTAAAACAAAGCAAAAGCTGTTACGGGGCTTGGATTTTTCCTCTAAGTACATTGGCATTTGTTGTATATAAATTCTAATGATGTTTATTCTTGTATACCGTAAAACCTGTAGGTAGAAAAAAGAGACCTAGTAAAATAAATACAGATAAATAAAGAAAAATTCATTGCCTGCAGTTGAAAGTGTTTTGTGCTATAGTTTGTGTTACTCCAGTATACTCATAAACCTGTGACTCTAAACATCTTTAAATTACAGATTTAGGCAGCCAAAATATTAGCTAATTCCTTTTGGATTCAACAGGCTACCTAGTGACTTAGCCAGCTACTGAAGGTCAGGAGAATATAATTCATCTGCCACAATGCCTAGACATCACCAGCTACACTTCTGGAGATATCCTGGAAAATGAAACTGTGAAAACATTCCAAGTGCTTCAGTGGGATTATTGTCTATGACAAGAGCCTCTTGGACAATACACAGACCTTTTGTGTACATATCGCCATAATACCCAATAAAAACCAAAGCTCCCCCTTGGGACTGCTCTGCTTGCTGTGCACGGTATTTCAGATGGGCTGGTAATATGTGGAGTCAGGACTATCAGTGATGAAAACTAACTCACGGCTTCTCACCCACATTCTCAGTTTAAGCATTCATTGTTCTTTTGAATGTGTTATTTTCTTACTTTTCAAGAAAGGTTTCCTATGTGCCGTAACACCTAGCCCTGGAAGATGTTAATCACTGTGCTATATTTCCCTGTTTGTACAAAACAGGTTACCCTCTGAGACACTACTCCTGTTTTTTTAAGTCACAAAATTAAAAACATTTCCTAATTGATTGTTCTTACTGGAATTACCCTGTGGAAACAATGGTTCTATAGAATAGTTAAGACATTGTGCAAGATTAATTGATTACAGGATCAGCCAGTATGCTCAAAGAGCATTAGCTTTCCCCAAGATAAGAATCTTATTACAAATTAGAAGTGGACTGTAACAGGAGGTGCTGGCCCTTGAACCCAGGCTCAGTGTCCACCCCTGCAGTGCTGCTGCTCTCGATCTAAGCCTTATGTACTGAAGCGCTGCAAAGAACGATCACGTGTGAACCATATAATTTCCTAATACAGATGCAGTCAGATAGTATAAGAAAAGAAGCGCATCTCCCTGAAGGAAAAACATTAGGAAGACTGATGGCTGCCCTAGAAATAATCAATATGAGAAACGTAAAAGGTAAGCATGTTGTTTTGATTAGAGAGCCAGAGCTAGGAAAACAGCAAGAGGAATGGAAAAGTGAAGAAAACTACAGGAGGAAGGGAGGTGAAAAGTTTGGTTTGTAACTGAAGAGGGCTTTTATTCTTGTTAGTATTAGAGGTTAGTATTCTTTTTGGCTATAAAGGATCATTTCGGTTAGCTGATCTTATATCGCTGAGACAAGGAGCTGGACAGATTCTGCAAAAGAGAAGCATGTGACTCATGGAAAGAGTAACTAGTGTAGAACTTGCTCGACTTGAACTCTTGCTTATAGGGATTTTATTTACCCCTGGGGAGGGGTGAAATTTTCCAGTTTGGCATAGAGCTAAACTACTTTACCAGTGAGAGAGAACTTGAAGCCTCCTTTGCAGAGAAGATAAGCTTTCATGATACAGGATAAAGGCTAACATGTACTGAAGATTATTGCACAGTGAGAGAGGAAAAAGATACCTTAAAGCATGTTTCTTTTAACTGTGAAAACTAGCTAATGGAGTATTCAACACGTATGTCATACTTAACTAGACGATCGCATTAACTCTTTTTTAATACACAAGACAAACCATCATACATTTCTTTCCAGCAGACACACTTACCAAAAAATAAAAATGCTCCCTGCTTTGAAGAACTGAGAATCTCTAGTAGCTCCTTCAACAGTATGATGTCCATATTCTCATTCACAAAAAATTCCATTAGAGAATTCAGTCAAAACTCTTTTTTGATTTTTATTCCTAATGTGAATAATAAGCCACCTGCCTGGTGACAACGTTATGGGCACTTCAAAAAATTTGCTGTGGAAACATTTGGAAAGAGTTACATTCAAGAAAATTACTTGCTAAAGAGGTATAGTTTAAATGCAAATTCAGCCTCAGCTCATCTGTACAAACTTGTTTTAAAAAGAAAGGGAAAAAAACCCCACATCCCTAATGTGCTGATCAGAGCTGTTAATAGCAGTCTAAAACATGCATAAGTTAAGCAAAACTCGCCAGTTTCTCCAGAACACAGCAGAAGTTAATCCTCAGGCGCTGCCTGCCTGAAAACTTGAAGATCACAAGAAAGGGAGAGAGATGAGATTTGGATGCAGATTCCAAACAAACACTTTTTATACATGAGTTATGAATATGGATCATCTTTTTTTTTTTTTTTAACAAACCCTACATCAAATTATGAGGAAATATTTAAACTGCTGTTGTGAATCTTTTGTTCAGAGTAACTAAATATTTGTATAGTTTTGTAGAAAGACTTTGTTCTACCTAATTGTGTTGTCAAATCACCTAGATGCTCTCTGCAATAAAAACAAATCTTAAGTTCTTTCAGAAGGTAAAAGCCCACCTCAATTTAAAACTAATAAATCATAATAACAGGTAGTAGGAGTGAAAGTTCAATTTATCAGCCCTATCTTTGAGCCGAGCTAAATTGTTTAGTAGACATCTAGTCTTCAACAGATACACGATGACATAGATGACAAGAGAAGACTGAAGAACTGTATGATTGTGGCTTGCAAGAGCTGCTTTAAATAATGAAACACCAAGTTAAAAATGTCAGTATTTGATGAACAGAACTGTAAAGAACCACAACAGATTGCTGCAGACCCTAAGAACATTATGTAATGTATCTTAAGCAAAAATGTCAAACGCTCAAAGAACCCACCAGTGTTTCTGACAGTCAATGCTAAGGACTTACGTATGGTCTTTGTTCAGGTTCTCTCAACTGGAGAGGGTTTCTCTCAGTTTAAATAGTTGGCAGTCATAATTTCTAATTTTCATAATTGCATTTGCCTTTAAATCACCCCAGATTGAAAAACTCCTGCAAGGGACCCTGCTGGAAATCATCAAACTTAATGTCCTGGAGAAGAATCCTGATCCTTGTCAGCCATGGCTACAGCCTCACAGAAAATGAGTGGCAACACAGATGAATTCAGCTTAGGAGTATATGAATTACTTGATCTTAGGTCAGAGATGGCCACTGATGTGCTTTGAATAGGAATAGATGAGAAGCTTCTGTACAGAGGTAGATCATTCTTTTTGTCTTCAGATTACATCTTTTCAGTTCAAGATTGTACATATTCTCATACATCAAAACTGTGGTCCTTAAAAATGCTATGCTTGTTTTGAAAGAAAAGGATAGAAATCTGCAATTTTTTCTGAAAATTTTAAACTGTAATATGGATGAAGCTAGGAAATTCGAATCCAGAGAACTTTCTGGATTTTCTGTGTGCTGCTGGTTAAAAGTCAATACACGTAAAAAAAAGAAGAAAGGGCTACATGAGCTGAAAGTTCTTGCTACAAATGCTTGCTTTCCTGGATGACCCTAGTCTGGACAGGTAAGGTCTCTACTCTTTACACCCCAGCTACATGTGATTCAAACAAGAATCTAACTCACAGACTATTTAGCACTGAGGTGCATCTTCAGGTTATTTTCAGATAGGAATACAGATGTGTGTAACTAAAACACTCTGTGCATGCTGTTCCTATCCGCTGCATGCAATATTATATTGCCCTGCAAATCTGTCTATTCTAATAAATCAGCCTGCAGATGTGTAGCAGGAGTGCCTGTTTTTGTGTGCAAAAGGCTTCTGAAGAGACCATCAGCTCACCTCTGCAGAGACACCGCCTATGCTGGAGACTGGAGCCCCACTTGGAGAAGTGAGTGAGTGCGTGAACGAAGGAAGGAGTGAAAGGCTGCCCCTCAGGTGGGCTCCCTTTGCCAGCGATGAGGAGCTGTGGCTGCGTGACTCACTGGCTGGCCATCATGGGAATGTCTGTGAGTAGGACGATGTCGTGGGCATGCTGTGGACAGACCACAAGCCGTGCACTGTTTAGATTTATCTGCTACTGTTGGGGAAGCACGGTAAATTAAAACAATGTGACAATTATAGACACTTTTTTTAAACACAGCTGTTAGGAAGGATACAAATTTATAATTTTCATAACCATCCTTTGTTTAGGCTCAGTGTCCTGGGTCCAGCAGGCAAACACTGCAAAACTGACTAACCAACAGGCATGGAAAAAGGATCTGGTGGTGTGACAGACTCTGAGGCAGGTTAAAGCCACTGCACAAAATACTCTACCCTCCACATACAGGCTTCAAATCAGTAAAATTCCTACTGACTAGCAAAATCAGTAGCAAGTCTTTCCATTGATTGCAGCTCACTGAGATTGAAGCCTTTTAAGAAAAATAGCATATCTACTTGTTTATGCCCTGCTGTACCTCTTTATGGGGGGTGTGGTGGTCCATTGCACACAATTTAGGATCACGGTCCTTCTTGCTGAGAACTGGTAGGTAGGTCCTTCCCTCATTCTCATTCTTGTGTCCCAGGAAGACCACTCTGGAGCAGGGCTTCTCACTGCCATCCCTTTGCACAGGAATGCAACAGCATCTGAACTATAGCTGGGCATGCTTAGCCTGCCTCAGGAAAAAAACCCTTAATTAGGAATCAGACGTGAAGCTAGCTAGGACAAATCAAGTCACTGGCTTTCTCTGACCTCCACATGCCTGTTTTGCTCAGGATCTCCCAGGCTATTTGGGACAGCTACAGTTCATCTGCTTTGGAACTAGTCACTCACATCACTTTGATTCAGCTGGTTGCAAACCATGTTTTAATTATCTGGTGTTTTTAGCCTGTACCAGGCCCTTCTTGGCTAAGCTCCTTTGCTGTAAGGCCAGACTGAATTTCTGTTCTCTAAATACAGGTGAGACTCTGTGCTGGGCTGGCGTGTCTCTCTACAGTACTCTTAGGTTACAACCTCCCTGGTGGCAAGATCAGTTCAGGCTGTGCCTGGCGTTGTGTTTGAGCCCAGGTGTTTAGCCTTTTTCTGGGGTCTGCTTCATCCCTTCTTGCATGTCCTAGCTCTTCCAGTCCTCAAGCTCCTTCCCACCTGCAGCCTACACCAGGAAGTCTTGCACATTATTACCCTGCAGGCTTACTTTCTTGAAACTGGTTTCTGTTCCACCCAAAATGGGCATGAGCTGTGCCTGTTTCCACCTGAGGCTGCTTGTTAGGCATGATGCCACACCTCATCACAGTCTCACACAATAACTGAGGGTGGAGGGGACCCTCACAGGTCCTCTGGTCCAACTGCCTGCTCAGGCCAGGGTCAGCATTCAAGCATCCTGATGTAAAATACAGACATGCACACTGCAGACTGACATTAAACACCTCTGCAGACACCTTTTGCTATTGGAGAAAAAGTGATGGAAATGAAAGCCCAGCATTTTTCTCCCTACCTACTTTAAAAAAAAAAAAAAACAACTTGTAATTTTCATTTCATCACCTTCCACCACAAACCTTGAAAGAGCAGCAGACAGAGGACCTACACACATACTCCCAACCTCTAACATTGGTGTGGCTGGGAGCCGCTCCAAAGGCATCATTAGAAGTAGTATTCTGCCCTTTTTCAACCCAGAGAGCCAGGATCTGCTGCTCTGTGTGCCCAGCTGGTCTTTAAACAATTGTTTACCCTGACAGTCAAGCTCAGGTACTAGTTTCTAGCACAGCAGTCTAAGGAGGGCTGGGTTTCTCTGTTTGTGACATAAAGAGCAAGGCGAAAGTGGACAGTAGAGACCCAAGCTGCTCACCCAGCATCATCCCAAGCTGTCAGAAGGGGAGACCAAGCACAGACAAGGGGGAGCAAAACATTATCTTTCAGGTTATTAGGCGGCTGCTGCAGGGGTAATCACGGATGGCGTTCCTATGAGCCGTGGCTCCTCTTTCCATAGTCTCATACCACTTCTGTCTGCTTCTCTTCCACTTATGCCGATGGGCTGGACTGCCTGGATTATGTATAATTATGAAATCTTTAAGACATTCTTTGATGCTAATTCAAGTCAGGAGGGGCTTTATTTTACACAGACGCTTTTTCCTTCAGCTTTCATAAGTCTGAGCAGCACACAGTGCAGCAGTGAAAAATTAGGATCCACCGCTGAAGTTTATTTTTGTAGAGGTTAGTATTCTTGGCATATGACATAGCCATGCTGCGAGAGTTTTCAAATACTAGCTATAATATTTACTTTGCTTTTGTGAAGAATGTGTTAGTTTAAACATGTCTTCTCCTAAGGTAAAGTGAAATAATTAAACGTATTTTCTCATTTTTGTGGTCCTTTCCACCTAATTTCCTCTGCAGCTTATTTATTTTCAGTGTACACGGGATTGTACAAAGAAACAAGCAATTGCAAGGAATAGTGTAATAAAAAAGTTCAATGGATATTTTAATTGTTTTGCACACAAGATGTATTTATTTCCTTGAGGGAAAGAATAATTGCAACAGCACAGAGTAGAGATTTTCATATCTTGAAAAATATCTTGTATTTCCAAATCAGTTATTTTATGTATGCAAGGATAACTGTGAAACTGCCAAATATTCTAGTAGAGATTTCTGCTAGTGCAGGAGAATGGAATTTAAGACTATGCAAATTTACATAGCTTCTTTTATTACGACAGTTTTGTCAGCAACTTGAAAAGAAGCCAACTCCTACTTGCCTTAAGCATGTATTTTGTTGGATATGGCAGTGGTCAGTAGTGATAGACTGGCATTTGACTTTTGCCAAATAGATCCAACTTTCAGTGTGACTTCATGCAAAAAACCCAATCCTTATGGCAATCTCTTTTGGTAGTAGTCTGAGGGGGAATGATGACCATTACCCTGGCTATACTTAGTCTGTCCTCTTTTCCCATCCAGACTTGTAGCTCTGGACTACTGCAGGCTAATCTGACTGCTTCAGACACCCAGTGCCACACAGGACCCATATTGCTCCAAGATGTGAATTCATATACAGACCAAGCAGTAAGTCTCATCATAAAAGTTACTTCGTCCCTGAAAAGCTGATCTGCTTCAGGACCATGTGACTCCCAGTCAGAAAAGCTAGTATGATTTATCTGCTGGCATGTGTGTTTAGTGCCTAATGCAACAGAGCCTTGATCGCAGTGGCAATAACGATGCACTGGGAGACGATGACTTCTTTCAGAGGAGGTGCTGGGGAAGGCACTACAAAGATGCATTCATGGTAGCAAATCCAAGGAGGGGGAGGCAGAAGGTTGTTTACCTAAGGTAATGTAGTGTGAGTCTGGAAACACTGAGACATGCCAGGGTTGATCATTACAGATCCCCAAGTCACAAAGGAGGGCCACTGGTAGCAAATGTGTTCGGCAAAGCTAAGCCACTTCCTTCCAAGCCTCACACGTCCGTCCAGACTTGGTCTGACTATCTGGAGTTTCTTGGAAGTGAATTTAAGTGCCAAAATGAATGGAGTGAGCAGGACTTGTCTTTTTGTGAAACGTTATTAATGATATTTATACTGTGGTAACACTCAGGAATGGTTGAGGCCTCAGGATATTAGTTGCAAACCGTAGAGTAACTACCATTTCTGCCTGAAGGAACAAACAAGAGTCATGGTTGGAAGGTACAGTTCTGTTCAAAAAAACCCATGTAGAAATGGGTTTTTACTTTTACTTTTACTTTTACTTACTCTGCAAATCTACTTCATGTATGTATTCAGTCATGTGTGCTATGTACTTAAGTGACATAATAAAGGTCAATCACTTCTTTCCCCTACTCTGATGACAATGAGACTAAACTGTTGTCTTTTGTTCAAAAGAAATACCTTCTAAATTAGAATCATGTTACTTGTACAAAGCTGTGGCTAAAGGTATAATTTCACCTGCAAAATACAAGGTTATTTTGCAGATTCTTGTATAGCAAGGAAAAGGAAAACAGCAGATACTGATCTCCAGCTGATTCTCCGCTTACAAGAAATTATAGAGACTGCTTTTCCTCCTTTAGCTCAGAAGTTTAGAGTAATATTGTTAAAGCTAATGGAGCTAAACTACTGTAAAAGCGCTCTTCTGTAGTCAAAACTGGGGCTGAACACAGCATTCAACCTTGACAAATTCTAGTATTTTAAGTGTGACCTCCCAGCCCAGCTTTCCTTGCAGGCTAAGGCTTGCTGCCTGGTGGATCTACAAGAGCACCAGGGTCACTTGCTGGTCCTGTAGCCCAATACATCGCGCATTGCTGATCCTTCAACTTGGTGCCTGGCAGACCTGGACATTGGGTTACAGGGAGACACTGTGGCACTATGCTGCCTAAGGAAGGCAGAGTGATCACCTGTGCTCAGATGACTTCACCCTGAACGTAATGTACATCTTCCCAGCAGCATCCTGTGAAGGTCGCTGCTTTGCTCTATGAGCCGGTGCACCAGACACATCCTCCATGAGATAAAAGGCTACAGTCCTGTCTCCTTCATTTGCTGAAAAAGAACTGTGGAGGTCTGAGTGCTGCCAACTTCAGCGGCTCAAAAACAACAGTCCTCCGTCACTCAACTCATGGGACTGGCCCCAAAGTCATGAGACTTGAATAAAAACATATGGCACTTTAGTTCTTGCTTTCATTTTGGTTAAAATAATGCTATTTTTGTTCTTGTTGCAGATACTGACACTCTCAAACTGGCTTCTCCCCTGCCCATTAAGCCTTTAACCCTTAAAGCAATCCTGCCATCTCATCGGACAGCAATTCAGCCTTCTGCATCCATCCTGCTCACAATCTTCCAGCCAGTTCTGCCCTTCTCAGCCTCAGCTACGCCCTTACTGCAGAGGACCCAGAGGGCTGCCTCTCTGGCAGGAGGTGTAAAAACTAAGGACCTTTCTTTATGTTTCCCTGTGTTCACCCTTCAGTCACAAACCAAAAGGGAAAGGAACAGAAACAGCATGAATTGCTTTTCTAATTTTTCTTTAAGAGAGTGGTGTGAGATACCAACTCCTGCTTCTAACTGCAAACTCCGTCAGTTTTTCTGCAGGAGGTGGGGGAGGCAGCCAGAGCAGGTTTCTCACAAGCAGTGTTACCATTTACTAGAGGATCCTCAGGAGCTTTAGTCGTCGCTTGGCTTGTTTCTGAAAGGCCAGCATCTAGCTGTTTGGTGCTGGACAGATGCGCTGTTTGGCCTTTGGAAGCAGGTCTTCTATGCGTGAAGAAATTTTGAGCTGAGCTTTAAACTGCAGTGGCAGTTCATTGAAGTTCTACAGCCAACTCAGCGTGTTACTGCAGCCAAACCCCAAACCAGGACCCTAACACCCAAGACCCTCCAGATTTGGGGAAAAAAAAAGGG
>VYXH01001115.1:361995-396908 GCA_013397275.1 Burhinus bistriatus | reverse complement strand
GCCCCCCCGCCCGCTCTGCCCCGCACGTCCCCCGCTCCCCAGCACGGCTGAGGCGACGGTGGTGCTGCCCGCCCGCCTGCAGCCTTCCTCCCCCCGAGCACCTTCGTCGCGGCCGTTGTCGCCTCCCCTCGGGGAGGGGGAAGGGCCGGGGGAGCCCGCGCCGGGCCAGCTCTGCTCCTACCACCCAGGAGCCCACGGTGGGCGCCGCGCCCGGGCTGAGGCGTCGAGTGCGCGAGGAGCCCCGCAGCCGCCCTCCTCTCGGCCCTCCCGCTGCGGCGGCGGGGGTGGCCCCGGCCCCCGCCTTTGTCGTTTGCGTCCCTGAAAGCAGTGCTCGGGGTGCCCATCAGTCCCCGGCTCTCTCCGGGAGGCGCCGGCTCGCCTCTCCAGTCAGCCGGCGNCATCGGCTGTGGGCGAAGCGGTGGTGGCTGAGCTTACACATCCCACCTGCGCTGCACTGGCGGGGTTAACCAGCCTGTGTGCTTGAGCCCTTCTCCCACAGCATTGTGGGGCGCAGCAGTCTTAAAGCTTTGCTTTTCACTCCTAAATCCCTGCTTGCTAACCTTCAGCTTTGCTAAAAGATGAACAGTGGGCGCTTCTTATTTTTATTCTCAGCACAGATAGTGGCATTTTTGGAGAAAGCTTTGCGGAGGTTATTTTTTGTGGACCGCCCCACATGTTAATGCTTGGGCGCTGGGAGTTTTTTGAACAGGGGGACTTAATGGGGTAAAGAACTTGCCAGGGGAGCACTGGTGGGGAGCCGTCCACCCACAATGTCCCTTCACCAGCAGCCTATGTGATGATCCCGTGCTTAGGGCTTGGAATTTTTGAAGTGTTGAACAAGGTAAAAGAAGTGGATTTGGAGAAGCTCCTGCAGAGGGATGTCCCTCAACTGGAATATCTAGAAAGACAAAATATATGTGCATAAAATAACACTGATTGAGTCAATGCTATTNGCCGCCCCCCTCTCGGCCCTCCCGCTGCGGCGGCGGGGGTGGCCCCGGCCCCCGCCTTTGTCGTTTGCGTCCCTGAAAGCAGTGCTCGGGGTGCCCATCAGTCCCCGGCTCTCTCCGGGAGGCGCCGGCTCGCCTCTCCAGTCAGCCGGCGCCGGGCGAGGAGTTTCCTCAAACGCTCTTCGGGACGTTTAATTCTTCCCGCCTTTTCTCTCCCCGGCCCAGCGCCCGCCCCGCCGCCCGGCTGGAGATGTGGAGCGGGGCCGNCACAGATAGTGGCATTTTTGGAGAAAGCTTTGCGGAGGTTATTTTTTGTGGACCCCCCCACATGTTAATGCTTGGGTGCTGGGAGTTTTTTGAACAGGGGGACTTAATGGGGTAAAGAACTTGCCAGGGGAGCACTGGTGGGGAGCCGTCCACCCACAATGTCCCTTCACCAGCAGCCTATGTGATGATCCCGTGCTTAGGGCTTGGAATTTTTGAAGTGTTGAACAAGGTAAAAGAAGTGGATTTGGAGAAGCTCCTGCAGAGGGATGTCCCTCAACTGAAATATCTAGAAAGACAAAATATATGTGCATAAAATAACACTGATTGAGTCAATGCTATTATACTCGGGTTGTCCTTTCTAATGTGAAAGAGGAAGAATCTCTGCTAATTTAGGCAGGGTTCAGGATGACTGCAAATGGCTAAATTGGAGTGATGTTGCCATGACGTCATGGAAGACTGGGAATGACATAGCTCTTCAGGAAACCCCTTTAGGTATTAAGCGAGATTGGGCAGATCTTGGAACCATCACTTTTGTTCAGCAAGACAGGCATCTGTGCCTGTGAGTTGGAGTAAACAATGCTTTCAAGATGCAAGCTCTCTTTGGGGTTTTTTATAGTAGCTTTTGTCCCTGTGTGGTATTTTTCACAATAGGGAGCAATCACATTTGTAATCCTCAGAAAGGTCAACTACCTTTGACCTGCATGGTGCTGTTGCTGAGATGCAAAGACTTTATTATGGTAGGCTGTTAAAGACAAAACTTCACAATTTCCCTGACCAACTTAGACAAGCATTTAAGATAGTCTTCTAAATTAAGCTTTTCATCTTAAAATACATGCTGCTGTGTGAGATTAGTCATCTTTTTTTGCTTAACACACAAGTACTAGAATGATTTCCTTCAGCTTACAGTGTTTGAGATGGTATTTTGGTCCTAATTGCACAGCTTAATAAACAACACCTACCTTAGCCGAAAGACTAATCAAAGTGAAAAAAAACCCCAATGATTTCAGGAGTTAAAGTCAAAACCTGTATTTTAACTGCAATGCTATTGTCAACCAATTTTATTTTCACTATTTTGAACAAAACCCAAACAGTTTTCCTTTTTGTGCCTTTTTCTCTGTGTGCTAGTAACTTTTATTTCCAGATAACTTCAATCCATCCTTTTTAACTTTTGTTTATAAATTTAGTTTTCTTTGCTTTCTGTCCTTTAAGTTTTGTCTTTTTGACTTCTCCTATTATCATTCAAGTGTTGTCTCTTTTTTGTCTTCTTTTTTTTTTCTGTTTCTACTTTTAGGGTCATCAATAAAGACTAAGTGATTTTTATGGGATAGCTCTGTAGAATCTCATTTAAATCCATGAATTACTTGGTTCATTCATATAGTTATTGGAGGAATGGAGTAGCAGAGAAAGAGTTAAAAGAAAGGGGAGGGGGATTTTCTCTGACTTTCTTTCTCACTTTGTGTCTCTGATATTGGGCTCTCCTTAGCATAAAATATTTTTGCTGCGTGCTCTGATGTTACTCCGATACCTCCCAGCAGTAGTATACTTGGCTTGGATCTTCTCAGTTTTAGCCCTCTCTTGGCAAGCCAAGGAAAGCACTGAAGGTACTGAAGTTGTCTATTTTGTAACTTCGGCAAACCATGAGAGAGCATTGACTTGATTTAGCTGTGGAAGATTAGTCTCACAGTCATAAAAGCCAGATACCGCCTTTTCTTGAACCTCCCAATATTCCTTTCAGAACAGAAACCCTATAACTGGATGAAAGTTAACCCCTTTGTTTCCTGTAAAAATAAGTGATTTTTCAATTCAGATAGTGGACTCTCAGCTGGTTTTGAGTGGATGATTGCAGTTGTGGATTAATTGTGCCACAGATGCAGGCACACCTGAGCTGACTTCATGCAGAGTCAGTTTGAATCTGTCAGGGTTTATTAGCTCCGGCTCAGTATCACTTTAATAAGCTATTTGGCCTCTAGGGCCAGTTTATATTCTTTTGTGTGGTGCAAAGCCTGAGCTAATAAACCCCAGACCCATACTGGCTCTTTCCAGAGCCAACTTCCATTTGTCTACGTTGTGCTTCCAGAACCAGAGTGCTGAGAGCCAGCTCTGATCAGTGAGGCTTATTAGCTCAGGTGTAATTCCAGGCTGGAACAAGCAGCATGTGTTTCTGTTCTGCTGCACCTGTGTGAATAAGCCTGCCTGTAACCCACAGAATGAAGGGTCGAAGGGAAGAGGTGTGGTCTTGCAGCCCAGGCTTTGTTAATATTCCCCTCTCCCATTCTCTTGCATGGTGGTTTGCTAGCCCTACTTTCTCACGCATGGGGCTATGGCTGAGGCTGCCCATTCTCTTGGGTGACTTCTGTTCCAGGCAGGTGGCAGTCTGGCTCAGAGCAGTGACAGCTGCATTGCATTTCCCTCAGTAGCAGCAACAGGGGGTATTTGAAATGTTTCTGTGCAGGTCAGAGGGCAGCATCTGTATGGAGGAGGCAAGTGGACTTTTCAAGTCCTTTTTCTAAATTTTAGTTTGAAGCTGAACTGCCTGTTGGGTTTACAGTATTCATGTTCTCTTGGAAGTCCAACAGTCTGCCCTCAGAAGGTGAGCTTCTATTTTCCTGTGAACTACCAGTATGAGAGTGCCTACCGTGTCCAATTTTTGGTATATAAGTTTTTCCCCTTCTGTGCCTAATATTTCAGTTTTACATTGTAAAGTTTTATCTTAAGAACTTCTTTCTCAAACTTGGTGTGACTTTGCTTATGAAGAACTGCATCATTGTAATTAAAAAGATGAAATCATAAAGCTCAGTGTTAAAAGTGTTCAGAACTGCTTTATGCTGGGAGAATGATGTCTAACAATCAAAAATGAACTCTTTGAAGTGTTCAGAACATCCACCTTTGGAAGAGACAAAGGTGGGAAAAATTCAACCACAGCAATAAACACCTTGGAAAGTTATAAGCACGTGAAAGGGTTTATGACAAAGATTGTCGTCCAGTCATAGTTATCGTAGGTTATAATCTGTGTAAGCGCAATAATAAGATACCACCAAGGCTGGAGACATCATGTTTTGTTAGTACTTGTTGCATTACCAGAGTACTATACAAACATCAATTAGCTCTTTAACATGGCTGTGAGGCACGTAAAACCTAGAGTGTGGGGTTTTTATTATTTATTTCACTTATGGAAATTGAGCCGTAGGTTAAATGTGGCCTTGGACAAGTTACAACAGCTGTCTGGAAGGCCTAAGCTAGAAATTGGGAGTTTCTGCCTCTCAGCTGGCATGTTTAACCTATTGAAACCTGTTGTCTCCTACTTTGTTACTTGCTACTAAATTTCTTTTAGTTAACACTGCGTCCTACAAAATATGCTCTTCTGTTTGTTCTGGTTTTCTTTTCTTACTGATTACAAGGAGCTGTTTTTCATGTTGGGAAGTCAAGAAATAAATTACCTATTATATGGAGGATCTAATATCTTAAAAAAAAAAAATCTTAAAAAAGAACCACCTTATTGTAACAGTAGATGCCTTCTAAAATGTATAATAATATGTTTTGTCTGGAGTATTAATATTGGTTGTTTGTGAGTTTTCTGATTGTAAACTGGATGGCTTTAAAAACAGCATTGCCTGGAGGAATTCTAACTTTCACTAATGTGACAGAATTAACTAATGCTAGTGGGAAGGAGAGACTTGACTGTTAATGGAAAACTGAAGCATGAGCTCCTTATTGCAGAGGTAGGTGTAAGAAAGGCTCATAGGACAAACATGCGAGGAAGTGGATTTTGCAGGATTAAGTGTAAACTTCCTATTAGGAGAGGAATTACTGTCTGTGTAGGTGTAGAACCCACATACACTATTGTTCTCAATGAAGAGAAGGTATCTTGTGCCTTTGCTAGCTGAAGATGTTGTATGTATGTGTGCATGCATGTATTCCACATATGGGCACAAGATGAGGATTTTGGAGTTGGAACTGAACAGGATTCTTTGAGTTTGGTCATGAAGTTCTTTCCTGTCTGTCTTGTGCTCAGGCACCTTGGAAAGGTCATCAGAAAATAAGACAAACAATCTGTTATCTTTTTGTATTAAAAGATTATCTTGCTAATTCTCTTCTTTTTGAAAGTCTTCCTGACTCAACATTAAATAAATGTGCTATAGATAAGCAAGGTTTAATTTATTTTTCAGAATAAGAAAATATATAACAGTAGAGTCTTCCTGCTGGAGCAGAAGACTAGAAAGTTGTGCTAATACTTGCCCAGAGGAAGGGTCCCCTTTGTGCAGTTCCCGACTCTGCATGGCCTCTGCTTGTGTATTGCTGTTGTTTGAGCCCTCTGATCTCTAAACTTGCAGACCTATAGTTCTTGCTATCGCTGAGTTAGCATGCTACAGCTTTGTGTCCCCTTCAGGACAAGGGCATGTCACAATGTGACTAGTAGTTCTAGACCCTGAGTTGTCCAAGACCTAGATGGAGCATGCCCTAGGTTGCTTCTGGCTTGTGCTCCTGAATTTTCTTAGGGGAAGGTGAGGGAAAGGTTGCATGCTTAGGTCTTGTTCTGATGTAGGAGTAGGATCCAGACCTGGAAACTTAAAAGCATACATGGGTCCCCCAATTTAGATATAAAACTCTGTACCACTAAATATTTTAATATTGGTTGCTCGGAATCTACTCTTTTTCTGTCTTCAGTTCAACTCTTAGAAATGGTGGTGTCCAGGAGAGCTGTACTTATCATTGGAACTGAGTACTTCAAATGTTTGCAGCTGTGCTTCATGGAGGTTTTCTGGTCGTAAGCGGTTCCTGAGGCTTGTGCTTAATCGGTTTCGTGGCTTTGAGTTTTACCAAGTTATTTTTATTTACATTGTATATATAAAGCCTAACTATAACATTCCTTCCCCAAATGTTGTTTCTTAGAATAAGACCATCATCTCAGTAAAAGCAGTATCAATCTCCTTCAAATTATGCTTAAATTAAAATGAAATGTCTCAGTTTTAAAGAGATGTAACTACTTTGACCTCATGTAGTCCTTTTTGACCTCATTAGTCCTTTTTAATCTATTCTTTGTTGTTGTTTTTAAACACTTCAAAATTGAAAAACTGAAAGCCATTACTTAAGTAGCTTGGTTTTGCCTCTGCTGTGCTTGCTACTCTAATATGTAAATAAAACTTTTTAATTTCATAGGCAAGGAACAGATTGCCTTTTATAGTGGGAAGCTCCTATTAGCCCTCAGTGGTAGTTCTACTGTGCCTTCTTTTTTGCTTACTGCCATTGGGAAGGGGGGAGAATGAGAGGATCCAGATTCTTGTAATCTTTGGCTTTGTCTACATTAGCAAGCAGCATGGACTAACGGGAGCCAATCTACAGACTAAAGCCTTTGGTTTTGATGACCTGAGGCCCATGGTATGTGTGTTTCAGGGCTTAGTGTTTTATTTTGGACTAGGTGTAGTTTGGTCTCACGCAATGAATGCCAGTACGAGGCTGAAATATGTTAGGTGCATTCTTGGAGTGTTCATGTTTTGGGTTTAGTTTTTTATTTTTTTTCTCTGCATCTAAAAGAAATACAGTGCATGTGCCTTAAGATGGCCCCGCACCACAAACCAAACCTGTGAGTGCGATTGATAAGATACGCTTCAAGAGAGAATCCTGATCTGAGCTAAAGCAGTAATGCAGTCTTTGAGCACCGTGTACGTCTCCTGGCCATGGATGGCAGTCAGGCTCCCTCCTGCAAGACGAGATGGGGCGCTGTTAGCTGCTCCCTGCTGTATAGATGTAACCATGCTGTATGCCACTGCCACATTTTGGTGGGGAAATGTAAGTTCACAATTAGTATGAGGTGGAACCTACCCAGTGTTTTCTCTGTGAGCCATTTGGGACTTTACTGGAAACGAGTAAGGTTATAATGATACATAATCTCTATTTCATACAAATACTACATGTAGTGTATAGTTTAAAACAAAACAAAAAAAAACCTTAAAAGAAACTTCTCAAGATGTGCTTCTGCACTAAAGCAGGTGACAGATCGATAGTGGACTCGTTCAGCTCATTGCAATAGTTAGCATTAACAAAAGAAACAGGACATGTAGTAAAGTTGTGGTAAATCTACAGTGGATAAAAGGTCCTGAACACACTTCCTCTGTTTGTATAGTATTAGAAGGAATCCAGAAAACTGTGGGTTTTATTTTTTCTTTTTTTCCTTTCAGATTTGCTGGCTATTTGTTTTCATTGTGTAACCTGGAAGAGGTGTAGAAAGCTGTGTAGGTGCTGGGGGGAGCTGTGGTTCATCCAGCAATTGCACAGTGTTCTAGTTCTGCACCTGTGCAGGAACAAAGTGACGTGTTGACAGTGAAGTGATACTTTGATACTTACAATACTAGTCTTAGACCTCTCTTCTGTACAGCTGCTGTTCCTGAGTTTGGAGAAGAGCTGGCAGTGGGCTGTGCTCCCCTCTCCTTCCTCTCCAGCAAAGTGAGAGTGTAGGGCAAAGCGGATGTGCTTACGGAATCAGCAAGACTCCTGGCCTTTGGGAAAGCGGGTTTGTAGTGAGAGGTGGGGTTCTGCACTCTGCGGGGCCTTGAGAAAAAGTTGGGTGCAGAACCTCTACCAATACCCTTCTTTGCAGCCCTCCAATATGAAGGACTGCTTGTGCTAACTGATCCTGCCTTAAAGCAAGCTTGGATTGCCTGGGAGCTATGGAGTTAGTGGAGGATGGATAGAGTGGCACACACCTCCCTCAAATGGCTCCCTGTTCAAGTACTGCAGTACTGGGTATTAGCAGATTATGGGTGGTTCAGGTTGTCAAGTGAGTCTGTGTTCTGTAACTAACATGGACTCATACTGGGTTGAGTTTAGAGTTTTTGTTTTAGTTTTTTTTTTTCTTCCTTTAAAAACACCAATACTTGACTTGCATAGCCTAATTTATTCCTAGAAAACAGATCCTCTCCGTTGACTACAGAAAGAAAGCAAAGCTTTAGCATCTCTGCATTTCTGACTGCACACAGAAGGGGAACAAGGATTTTACATGTTAGCAAGGCAAGATGTTCATTTAATACAGAGCTAAAATCCCTGCATAAACCTAGAGTTTTGGAGAGCTGCTTTCTGATAAAGGGGGATTGTTTAGTGTCCTATGGCAAGATGTGCTTTTTCATAATTCAAATCAGTTTTTTTTGTTATCTCTAGATGGCAGTTTAGGCCTGGACTTTGGTGAACTGTTATTGAGAGTTTGTTGGATTTAGGAATAACTATTGTTCTTAGCATTTTAATTACTCTGTTATGATTAATAGTCTTTTCTCTGGTATTTCTTTTCTGTAACACTTCAGTTGTCTGAATCCTACATCCAGTTAAAAATTTTCAATTGTCCCTTTATTGAGTTTCTCTTAGTTTGTTCAGTTTCCTGTGTATTTCTTACCAACTATTTTGTAACAAAATTAATAAGCCCTGTAATGAGATAGGTTAAGAGAATTAAAAGGATTGCAGACTAGAGTGTTAACCACTCCAGCAAGCAAGAACAGCATGTAGCATTTGAATCTGCCGGTTTCCTTTGGCTTAGTCCATTCTGTAGTGGATAATATTTTTTTTATACTGAAATGATAGAAGGATATATAGCATGTGAAATGTTTGTACTCTCAAAATACATACAGTTATGATCTCATAATTAAATACTTCAAAATGTCTCCCAGATTGTACAGTCTAAGTATTTATACTATATAAACTCCCGTAAACACAATGTGAATGAAAATACAAAGTATCGAATAGCATGTTATATTCTTATGACTGATAAAATAATGCATCCTTTTGCTGAAGTTAGGCTTTTGAAGTGTATGAGTGTAGCTGCTATTAAATTCTGACAAATCTTAGCATTTAGAGGTCATCCTATGAAGATATATAGAAAATAATCTTCATAAAGTATGTTATATTGTCATTAGGTTAAGACACAAACTCTGTGATTTTTGTTTGTTTTAAAAGAAATATGTATGCCAAAAGCATTGGTTTTTGTTTCTCGCCTTTCTTGGAGGTCATGTTTATGTAGCCATCCAAGCCAGTGTGGGAATAAATCGCATGTTTTGAAGTGGACCACTGAAGAATTCCAACAGTGACGCATGCTTTTATTTGAAGTATATTTAGGGGAAGAATTCCCTAAGACCATATAGTTATGATAAAACAAAGTTCCTGTATAGAAGACACAGATGGTCGTAATGCTTCCGCCATTAGTAGTGTAGAGGTTGTACAGGTTTTCTGCAAGTAATGCCATTTCTTCTGATTATTTAATTTCAACTTTTTTAATAGAGTGGTCTTACAATATGGTTGTCTCGCCCTTGGTCACAAATTCTTCTCTTCCCCATCCTCAATGACTGTCTAGAATTGCTGGATATATTTCTGGTAAAATTCAGCTTTTGAAAACTGTTTGGAGAGAGATACTCAGGTGGAGAACTAGATCCACAGAAAAACATTAGATGGTTAGCACTAAATGTTCCTTCAGTTAGCTTTTGGGTTTCTAGTCTCCAGTGTTGCATCCTCAGTCCTGACAAAGACTTAAAAGACTTAAAATGGTATCCAGAATAAAAGTGTAAAAGTAAGTGGTGAGCTAATCAGCAGGGCAATTCAGAGAACAGGAAACTATTATAAACTTTGCTTCAGGATGTTGGCACCATATTCAGATTTTTCTGAGGAAAACTGGAATATGCCTCTTTTTTTTTTTTTCAGAACCCACAGCTTCTTGCTTTTCAGAGAAGTGCTTCACTGCTTTTCTTTTGGAATCGGTGGGGGGTCATCACTCTGTCTTTCAACATGGCAGGAGTTAAAGGTGCCTTTGTATCACAGCTTCTTGTTTAGGATGTGCACTCAACCAAGATGAGCTTTGGTTTGGTTTCGTTGTGTGCTTGAGGAATAGAAATCTTGAATTAATGAAATAAGAAAGTCAGTATTTACTATGCCTTTAACGGTATTCCTATGTTGCATGTAAAGGAACTTGAAATTTCTGCTCTAAGCACAGGTATATTCGTGTCACAGTGTTGTTTTTTTCCCATTTCTGTAAACTTGATGCATGCATCATTTCTCAACCATTTTATGCTGAAATCTGACAGCCCCACACTTATAATCCTCTTTCCAATTACTATATGTTCTATTATTTGCCCTCTAGCATGTATTTTGCCTGACAGAATTTACGCACTCCTATGAGAGAAGTTGATATGTACTGTGCCAATGTGTGCAGCAATGAAATTTGTTGGATGTCAGTGCATTCTGCTTAAACTGTTGCTTGAATATATGTGCTTAAGGGGAGGGGGGGAGGGTATGTTACATTTTATGTGGAAACAGAAAGGAAAAATCTAATGGATGGGCTTACTAGAAATAGTGCAAAACTCGCAACACTGTTGTGTAATTGTATCAAAGTATTAGAAATTCAGGAATGACACTGAAATTTTTGCAGACGCTTAAGTACCAACCAACAGCAGTTGCTTGATAAAGGAGGTGCTTAAAGCTGGATCTGAGACTAAAAGGTTAGAAACTTGAGTGCAGGAGACTTAGGGACATTTAAACTTTTTTATTGTAAGTTTCTTACTGAAAAGTATGGTTTTTGTGAATTTCAATTCTCCACATGATCTAGAAACACAAGGACATAAACCTGTAAATGAGATGTTACTGTTTGAAGAAGGTAATTCTGAATCACGGTAAAATCAAAGTGATTAGCATAGAAATCAGATCTTAATGATCTTAATTCAAGATTTATCAGGAAATTAATATAAAAGTTTTTTGTGACAAGTGGAGTTAGTTGTACCTGTATTATTCTTTTGAAAGGCCTGAAAAAGAAAATTTATCTGAACTTCTTCAATGTATGATAATATTTTATACTTAAAGATTTAATATATTAAATTATGCTCAATTTAGTATGTATTAAAACAGAAATACATTCTGTATATGTAGAAGTTTTAAAATATTTACATATTTTGAAACTGTTACAAACCTTTTATTTTAGGTCTTGCTTTTACAAATATTTATATACTCTTTAATGAAAATAATATGAACATGTGGACTGAAGAGTGCATTGTGTACAGATCAGTCCCAAACCAACACACAGATGCGTTGGAAAGGGTGTGGTAATGTTACTATTTTATACTTCCTTTTCTGAAAGCATGTGATAAATAAAACCATACCAGGCCTGATAAGTGTCCCTCTAACACAGTATTCTGTCTGCGATGATGGCGATCAGTAGTTGATTAGGGAAAGACGCATAAAAAGGATGAACATGGTGGGGAAACAGCCACAGAAAATGTTTTCATCTTTTTGTGATTTAGGGACTTCCAAAGCAGATGTGGCACCGTGGCTTTATTTTTAGTAGATACAGATTTGCATGGTCTTAAAACACAAAAACTAACCCAGAAGAACCCTATGTTCCTTCGCCAAATTACAGTTCTGGAAGCAAGGCGAAGCTGGTTTTGTTGTCTATGCCTTGCCTTCCAATGTGGCACAGCAAGTTTTGGATGCTAAAACTAACAGGTTCTAAAAGCAGATCAGTGAACTCCTGGCAGAAAAACCTACTGAGGGTTAATAAACACAAAACCAGCACTCTTGCTCAGGAAATTGCTGAGCCTCTAATTCTTGAAGGCTGTAGGGGTACAAACTTTTACTACTTCTCACCCTTGTCATAGATCATAGAATCACCTAGGTTGGAAGAGACCTTTAAGATTGAGTGCAGCCATAAATCTGACACTGCTAAAACCAGAACTAAACCATGTCCCTAAGCACTGAGTCTATGCGTCTTTTAAATACCTCCAGGGATGGCGATTCCACCATTTCCTTGGGCAGCCTGTTCCAATGTTTGATAACCCTTTTGGTGAAGAGGTTTTTCCTAATGTCCAATCTAAAACTCTCCTGGTGCAACTTGAAGCCATTTCCACTTGTCCTTACACCTGTTCTTAAGCATCCATCTTAGTAATGGAGAGAGGAGACTGGACTAAGTGGATCTTTGGTCTGACCTACTAAGGCTAGTCTTGTTACTTGCATCTTTGCCAAGCTCCATTTTGAATTTACAGTTGTGGCCTCCTTGAATTGAATAGAACCAAGCCTGTTTCTTTTAACAGGAGTATGTTGACCTGCTTTTTAGTTTTAAACTGAATACTTCCATGCTCCAGTTTTTAGAAGCTTAGCTTTGTGGAAAGTAATGGTGTTTTCAGTTAGATGTGCCATTATTGTCTTCAACTGAAATAATTAGGTCATACATTTGGCACACTGCAGCTGTCTTCAACATTTTTAAAACTAAATTGCTGTATTATATCAATTAAAATGTTCATTTTAATTATTTCCTAAAAATGTAATCTTTTATCCTATTTTGTGATCTATCACACAACATTATTACTGCACAACATCAATGAAGACCTTCAGTCAAAGGGTGGATTGCTCTGAAGGTCTAATGGATCAGTGTTTCAACCTGCTGTCGCTGTTCACGTGATTTAAGACAAACTGGGTCTTTTATAACATAGCTGCTGGACCTGCTGATGCATGTTTGGTTATAAGGCCAGACACAGTAACGCAGTATGTTCTGCAGAGCTTCACATGCTTTCTATATATGTAAAGCTGAGAAACTTTTGGGTTTTGCATTGCTGTCAGTCAAGTCTGTCTGGGTAAAAAAGATAAGGTAATTTAAAAACAGGTTCTATTTTCAGCTCCATAGTTTTAAATTAATTGCGGCCTTATTAGGTTTACTTTGATAAGTGGAAACTTAAGTTTTGTTAGGCTTCTGAAGCACAACTTTGGTTCTTAACTACAGGAAAGAAAGAGTTGCAGTTTTCTCAGTGTTGTCTTTTGGGCATGTATAAATGGTTACTCCAGTTTTGAGAGTTAGGAGATACACAATGATCAGTGTCCTAGCAGAGTGGATATTTTGAGTATAGTGACTTTTGGGGTGATCTTGTTAGCTTACTTTTGTGTTTGATTTTTGTTTTTTAAATAACTTGTTGAGAAGCTTGGAAGTTAATATAGATGCATGTCCATAAATCTCAAGAAATATATATTCAGTATGAATTTTTTTTAATACTGTAAAAATGGGACTTTTGAAAATCCTGTGGGTGGTTTTAAACAAATTTGTGATATTTTTCTAAAGCACTCCAGACTGTACCCAAACTGCTTCTCTGTGATCTTTACCCATTTTCTACAGATGACCTAGATGATGGATTCACTGTTCTGGTCTCAGAGTCTATCCAAAGCCAATGAAACTTAAGGCTCCTGAATCTGTTTTCCAAAGATATAATTAATTTCAGTCACGTGCATATAAGCAAATTTTTACTGTTTGTAGCAAAATCTAGGTCTTAAAGGAAGACACAAGAAAGAGTTGGCTAGTATATTACAACATATGCTTGTTGTAAATCCCTTCTCAAGTTTACAGTGAAAAGGTCTTCAGTATTCCAGCAGTCAAAGACAAAATATACTCTCAAAAATAAACAGAAATATAAGCAAGCAAATAATTACTTTTTTGTTACTCAGCTAAGTAGTATTGAAAAGGAGATGTGTTGCTGAACAACATAGGGAAGGGGGAAGCATATGTGAGAAGAACCCCATGCAAAGCTCAAGTTAAAGTTGTAGGGCAATTCTAGTGTTCTGTACATGTGGTACACATGACACATCTGTATCAGATGGTATGACCAGTTGACAAACTAGTCCTCCAAGTCAACACTGTTCCATCCTGTTGCGACAGAGGGAAAACAAGCGCACTCAATATGAGTGATCAGCAAGCTTCGTTTATTAAGTGATACATTCGTCTTTTATGCTTTGTTATAATTAGCTCATGCATATTGCAAAACAGGAGCTCCTAATTGGCTTATTCCCTTAAGTGTCAACTCCACCCTTAGCTCCTTCTTTGTGGTTAGCTATTCTCCTTTTCCCATGCCTGGGTGGGCACAGGCATTCTGTTATCTATCACGCGCTGGAGTGTCCTTGCAGGTGGCAATTACAGAAGCTGAGTACGGTGTTTCTCAAGCTCCTGCTCAGCGAGCTGGATTATGTTTACGTGAGCTCTCTCCGCTAACCAATTTCCCACACCATCCTAATAAGTTATTTCATATGTATGCTTATGTGTTTATTTTTATATATAAATGTATGTATTAAAACTGGATTGAGATGCCAAGTACTCAAATTTACTTGGATCAGGGTTGTGGACTTTTTTTTAATTAAAAATTGCATATACCTGAACATGGTGTAGAATCACATGTTATGGTTTAAGATATGATCTTATCTATTTTAGTAAAACCTGTAGACTTTATGATCTGGTATATCATTTAGTCTATGTTAAAAGATCTTTAACAATATTAAAAGTATGTTTAGTTTGAAGGAGCAAAGTAGCTCAGCAGTGTTTCTTATAAATGCTTCATTGTATGCCATCTCTAATGGGACTAATGAAGAAATTATTTTGATAGCTGTTTTAATTGGAATCATATTTTACTGTTAAATTGTATCTTCTGGATAAGAGAATTAATTTGTTATGCCATCTTTGTTATTTTAACATTCTCTAAATACAATAGCATTGTAAGTTTAAGCATCCAAAATAAATCCTCAAATTAGCCATACCTTTGCAGTGTTATGTATACATATGATCAGCAACTGCTTTTGCTTTTTTAATTATTTTCTTTTTTTGGTGGGAGTTGCTTCTTTTCAAAGTTTCTTGCTCATTCAGAATGGAATTGATCCTGCTTTAGTAAGTCTAGGCTGATTATTCAGACTCCTTCTGTAGTCAGTGGATAGAGCAACACAAACAGTATAATTAATCCTATCTGAAGGGAGGTATCTGAAAGTGAACTGTCTTTTGAAGAATCTGATCCCTTTTCACTGGTGGTACTAAGAAGGTATAGAAGCTAATTCAGGATAATCACAAGTACTAGAATGCAACCCCTAAGTGTAGCTTTGTCTTTGTAGCAGCAGTTTATGTGTCTCCTTTTTTACGTTATTACGGTGGTGGTAGTGGTATCAGAGGAAATTTCATTTGGGCTTTAGAAGAGGAAGGGTTAAATCACTTCATGATTCTCTGCATCATTTTGGTCATCTGTAACGTAACTGTAAGGATTCCTTCTGGGTACCTATGGAGGATCTGTGACTTTAAATAGTAATAGAATGAATCTAAGCCTTCATCAGTAGTAAAACTCTATAATCTGCATAATACTATTTCATCGCATGCAATTCGGTTCTTAAAATATGGGGAGGGAGGATGCAGGGAAGGAGAGTATAAAAGGTTGCTAACAGGAATATTTGAAATAATTCTGTAGTTCTTGATTTAACTTGTGCATTTCCTATTTTTTAGCTCACCAGCATTTTACTGTTCTAAGTTGCTTAAATGTGAGAAAGCAGTAAAAGCTATACCAACTTATATACTATTTTTTGTGGAGCTTAGCAATGTTGCTTTCTCCTACTCCAGTTAATGTTAGCAAATTAACATCCTTTTTTTTATTGCGGGGGGAGCTTTGCATTTTCCATCATGCTCTGTTTCACAGGTACTTTTTAAAATGTCTTTTCTTAGCTAACTGTGCACCACCATGCCAAAATGGAGGGATGTGCCTGCGACCTCAGGTTTGTGTGTGTAAACCAGGAACAAAAGGTAATTCCTGTGAGGATACAGTCATGCAAGACACATCTTCCACTGGAGGCCGGAGCCCTGTTGTTCCCCCATGGCCCATACCCCAGCAGGCTGCCCAGCAGACCTTCTCTCAGAAGGTGCAGGTTCCACCGAAGGTTGGCCCTATGACTCAGATGGCATTCACCATCAAGCAGAAGCCTCCTGTTGGGTTACCTCAGCAAATGCAACCACAGTAAGTGTTTTCTTTGCTTTCAAAGAAGTCCAGTACGTTAGATTTATAAAACATTGTTCCTTGCAAGTATTTTCAAATAATGATACTTGGAAACTTTTACAGTTTTTTTAAGAGTTATTTTAACTGTCAAACTTCAGTGGATTTTAAAATTTCTGTTACTTAGGAGCCAGATCTCCTCACTTGAATAGAATATCCCATAATATCAATCAACTTTATTTTCCTTAGAATGACAATGCTGTACTAATTTCAGAGGAGTTACTCTTAATTTACACTAGTGACTTTTTGAATTTAGCCTACGACAGAGTCTGATGTGGAATTTCAACACCTCACATAACTGAGGAGAGTAAGATTTGGTGCTTGTGTTGTATTCTGGTTTCTTTCTTCCATTTGCATTATATTTTCTTTTTTAAAATAAGTCTACTGCAGTGGATACTTCTGCTTGCTTGTGTTTGAGGTTCAGGATTGTATCTGCCTGTTACAGGTAGCAATGAAACACCCCTCTTGTTGGAGAATTTTTTCTCTGCCTCTTCAGTGGCTGGTGACTTAGCCAGACCTTGATGTTAGTTTCATTAGTTTAAATACTTCAAGTGAGTCTGAAATTTCTCTAACTATAATGTTGTTTTTATTAATGTGTCTGACCTTAACATGTTTCAGGGCTGCATTTGATATGGGAGGGTGGGGGTGCACAGGAGGGTGGGAATCAAATTGAATGTGAACAGTTTTAGGTGTCTGCAGCATCTACTGTCCTTCCAGTTTCAGGTGAAGTCAGTGACAAAAGGTATTTCTGTGCTGTAACAGGTGTTGGTTTTGGATAGCTGTAAGCAGGGTGCAGTCTGTCTTGCTTCTAGCCTCCAGAGCAAGATAATCAGGACTGGGAAATAAACTGTGTTTTCCCATGCCCAGAACTACAAAAAGGAACCTGGAAGGGTGATGTGTGATTATAGAAGTCTTCACCTGAGTAGTTATATGCTCCTGACAACAAAGTACATTTTGCCACCCCTCTCCAAAGCTGCATCTGAGAAGAGAGATCACTGGGCACTGCCAGTGGTGTGTGTTTGCCTGATAACCTCTTTATCAGGTTCTTCCCTCCTAAGCCCTTCCAGTTCCTTTTACTGTTGTCCTAGTTCATCTTAACTGGAGCCACAAGCAAAACTGCTCCATCCACCTCTTATGTAATAGGAAGAGGAACTTACCTGAGTTCCCTTGGAGTTCTAAACCCTAAGCCAGTATGTTCTTGGAGAAAGGCAGCAGGTGGGACAGTGTGGGCTCTAGGAACAAATACATCCATAGTCTTGAAGGACAGACAAATCACTACCCAATTTTAATATCTTATAGTACTCTGAGCCCAGTTTCATTCCTGTCAGTGAAGCAACAGTTACTGATGTGACTAATACGAAGTGGAAATTACCAGTAAAATCAGCAGGCTTTTTTCTGCTCCTTCCCATCCAGACCAGCAGGACTGCTAATCCTCAACACCTGCCTCTCTGCTTAGCCCCACAAAGTGCAGGACAGCAAATCAGTACAAAGAGGCAAGACAATTCCTGTCTTATCAGTACTGATTCCTGTAGAGTGTACTGTGTGTATTTCTTTCTTTCTCCCTCCCTCACTCCGCAAGCGTTCTCAAGGAATTCATCTTCCTGTTGTGATAAAGACCAATTGTCCAAATTGGGTAGTAAAATATATTTCAAAAAAAGAAAGGGGGGGGAGGAAGTAAAGAATGCAGTTTGTTCTTGCCTGAAAAAAAATTTGTCTTCTTCCCAGCACTTTGAAAGTGTGCTTAGAAGGCTTGTGGCTGCCTCTAGAGAAGGCTTATTTTCCATTATTCCTGGAAAAGTGGATGCCAGGGTTAAAGCATTCTTCTTGTATTAGAAGATAATAAACTGATACTCTTCTGTGCTACTGTGATAGTTGCCAGGCTATGATGTTCAAAGTGTTTCTAGAGGGCACCTACAGCATGTCATGCTTCAGCAAAATCTTTGTTCCTGCTTGCATGAGACAACATCCCAGATGTAGAGGAAGAAATTTCAGACTAACAAAACCTGTTATCTGCTATCCAAAGTGCCTCTGCATGCTTCCATAAGCAGTGTTAACCCAGCTGGGCTTTGTTGTTCACGTGACCCTTCTCAACCTAAGGATTTTCTCCTAGATGTAAAGAGACCTTTTCAGGTGGATAGGACCTTTAGTCTTTGAGATCACATGAAGATAAATCCGTTCCAGCCAGCTTAGTGATAGAGTGGGAAAATGGAAAACTGAGTCTTTGGAGTCATGAGAAAGCCAGCCTACAACCTCGGCAGAAGCCAGACACAAGAGTGGGAGATGGAGAGGAAATGGGCTGTTTCACAAACCAAAGTTGTATAAAGTGCAACAGTAGAAGGTGAATGTCTAGATACAACTGTTGAAACGAGTGCTAGCAGTAGTTGTTGTGTAGACTATTAGAACAATTTACAGGGCCGAAAGATCCTTCTGAGGTCAGGTCTCTACCATTGGCGCAGATCAAATTGGCTAGTTCCTGCTTCAGTTCCTCTTTTAATGTCTTATGATCTTGTATGTTGTGTGAGGCTACCCAGATATTTTTGGAATGGCTTTTTTCTGTTCCCACTCCTAGAAACACAGGGAAGGCTATGGCTGGAGTGGGATCATCCATTGTCACTGCGGTTGGTATGCTGATCTATATGCTGCTGCTATGCAGAGCTGTCAAGGACTGGTGAGAGTCAGAGCAGAACCCAACCTGGAACACCAAAATAAGCTCATAGAGGAGGCTTGTCTCCACAGTGCTTCTGGTTTGCCATCCTCTGTCAATTTTTTCTGTTTTGTGTATGAATGCAACTTTTCCAACTTCAGTCGTCAAGATGTGTTCTTACATCCTTTCGTAGGATCACAGTGGCAATGATATTTAGGGAAACAGAATTAATTTATTTCTTCCCAGAGATCTTTTTTGAAGAATATGGTGCTGAATGGAAGGAAGCCTGGAGAGATATTAATTTCCTGCATTATCCTGGATTTAGAAGATGGGCATATAGCACTAGCAAAGTCAGTCATAGCCCTGGGCTGAAAATGGATACTATCAGGTACAAGGTCTCATCTTGGAAGAATGTTAGAAGAAGATGTAGATCGCTGTAATTGGAAACAAGTGGTGTCTCAGAAACAAAAATATGCTTCTTACCGGAACCTGTTGGGAATTCTGATCTCGGTAACAGACGTGCTTTGTGGTCCAGAATTCCTGTGATAACTCTCCAGTAACTCCGGGTGTCCCTTTCACATCTAATTCTCTCACTTGTTGGCAACAGTATAGCTCCAACAGCTTGATTTTTCTGCATTTACCAGCTGTGGGAGCTGAAATGTTTTTTTTTCAAGGGAACTTTCTAGTACAGTTTTGGAAATGGTCACCAGGAGTACAGCATCAACCAGCTGGAGCTCAGTAATACAGTGAAGCGTCACAGCATTGCTCCTTCAGCCTCTTTTGGAGACAGCTGTTGATAAAATTTGAAAGTTTGCCTTTGCATTGGGCAAAGCAAAGCTCATCAAAGGAGAGGTGGATGCACAGACTTTACGTGACAGATTTGGACTTACTAGTATGTCTGATGCACCTAGAAATGTTTCCCAAGAGGTCCCCTTCAAACCTGTGTTCCTGGATCACTGGGTCTAGTCCCATGCTATTACAGGCAGGCACTTCACCTGCTAATTTTAGTGAACCTATTAACCTGTGTCTTAAAACTGTTTTTTTGCTTCTGTTCAAAGATGTAGTATTTTTTCCAATATTTCCCCAATTTTTACTAATTGATGTGAGATTAGTGTGAATTTAGATAAAAAAAGACAGAATTGGGTATGCTGTTGTGACTCAACTGAAATAAGCAATGTAGGACATTTGGAACTGAAAATGGCATATATTCTTTGTAATCTATAATTATAAATTATGTATTTACATATATATGTAAAATAATCTGTAAAGGTTATTGACTTTGTACAAACTATTGGCCGAGGTTTACTGCAAAATCTAAGAGACTGCCCTTTTAGCTATTTCCTGTCTTGCATACTGATTCTGTGTTGTATCTTTGACTGTATGTAATTTTTTAGAACATGTGGTTCTAAGATTGGTTTGCATGATGACTGACCAGTTGGTGGTCTAAAAAAAGACTAGAGAAATGTTTTTTTGAAGGTTAATAGCTAGTGTGAGAGTAAAAATTTCTGAACAACATCAAAGATTTTCATACTGAAGACGTACAGAGCAAGTGAAACTTCACTACTTTTTAGTTATAGCCCTGCACTTGAACTTAATTTTGAGGTCTGTTTAAAACACATTATGGAAGCTCTTGGCAGAATATTGGACTTATGTCCAAAAAGACCTTGACTTTTTTTTAAAAGGCAACTTTTTTAAGGAACGCAAGGACTTTGGGGTAGTGTTGGTATTAGAGGCATAGAAAAACATAGGTTGGAAGTGGAGGCAATCTGGTCTAACGCTCTACTTAGAGCAGGATCACCTACAACAGGTTGCTCAGGGCTTTGTGAGGTTGAGCTTTGAATGTTTTCAAGGCTGCAAGGTTGGAGATCTCACAGTATCTCTGGGCTCCTGTTGCAGTGTTTGACCACTGTCAGGAAAAAAATAGCATTTCCTTAATGTCCTGGTTTGAGGTAAAACAGGACCAATTTTGTTCAGTAACTTTACTTTTTAGCTAGGCCTCTTCTAACTGCTGAAATTAACAGCATGTTGTGCAGAAAACTGTTCACTCTCAGAATGACAAGATCCATGTTTATAGTTGATGCCAAGGAACGGTATGCTGAGAGGCTCTTGCTTATACTTATTGCTATAACAACCAAGGCCAGCCAACTGTGTTACTTGCCCCGTTGGAGGGTCGGAAACGGAAAAGCGTAGTGGGGTCACACCTGCGGGGAGGAGCGGACAGGACAGGTGACCCAAAACTGACCAACAGGGTATTCCATCCCATCTGCCTCATGCTTAGTATAAAAGCTGAGGGATCAAGGGGTCAGCTCTCTTTCTTCAATGGCCAGCGTCCGAGGAGGACTCTGTCTCTGCGTCTGCCTTTGATTGTGACCCTGAATCCAGATCCAGAATCCAGTTCCCGTCCGTCGCTGAGTCCAGTCTGGGACTTCCCCAGTGCCTGCTGGTGACGTGATTGTCATCCTGGGAGCTTGATACGGTTTTGTATCTATTTCATTATTTTCTTTTTGTTATCTTATTATTAATATTTCATTAAAGTAGTTTAGCTCTCTCTAAACTCTTAAGTCTCTCTTTTCCTCTCGCTCTCTTGCCTCCCTTCGGGAGTGAAGCAAGAGAGAGAGAGAGCATCTGTCGTTCCACCGGATTGGGCCAATCTGGCCCAAACCACGACAGATTTATTGGCGCCCAACGTGGGGCACGAGCAGGGCTCGACCAGGCCTCTGATAGATTGCTTGAATAGTTTGAATTCCAGCATATTGATTGTTACCCTTTGTCTTTTTGCTGTATGTCTCTAGAAAGTCTGACTCTGTCTTCTGGCTCAGTCTTCTCTATATGTTCTCATCCCCTTGAGCTGCCTTTTCTTAGAGATGAACAAAATCACCTTGCTCAATCTCTCCCCATATGCTCCGTGCTCCAGTCCCTGACAGTCTTGGTGGCTCTCTGCTGGACTCGCTCCACTGTGTCAGTATCTTGCTTGGTTTGGGGAGGCCATAACTGGACACAGTACTCAAGATGCAATCTCACAAGTGCCAGATAGAGGGAATGATTATTCCCTTGACCTGCTTGGCTATGCTGTTGCTAATGCAGCCCAATATATGACTAGCATTCTTCACGTGGGGGCATGCTGCTGACTCACGTTCAACTTGTCCACCTTTCACCCAGATCACTTTTTGCAGGGCTGCTTTCCAGACATTTAAACACCAAACCTGCATTGTTGCACAAGAGTTGCTGTATCTCAGATACAGGACTTTGTGTTTGCCTTTGAACATTGTGAGCCCATTTCTCCAGCCTGCCAAAATCCCTCAGCCCTCCAGATAACAGCTCTCCTCCAAATTGGAATTGTCTGTATAATTTCTGAGACTGCATTTTTTCCCTTCTCTGGGTCATTAATAAAGTTGTTGAACGGTATTGGTCCCAATATTGATCTCTAAGGAACAGTTATCCACGTAACCTCCTGTGAGTTGGATTTTGTATCACTGAATATCACCTATTCAGCCATGCAGTTTTTGCACCCACTTTATAATCCAGTTATCCATATTTCACCAATTTTTAGATGAGACCACTGTGTCAATTGCCTTGCTAAAGTCCAAGTTAAAAAGATTCATCATGCCCCTTTCATGCATTGAGCTAGTCATCTCGTCATAGAAGTCAAACAAAACCCAAGCAAACAAAACAAAAAAACCCCCTTTTAATCCGAGCTAAAACTAGATCTGTGATGACCTCTTAACTTCTGAAAGTTGTAGTTCATTCTCTGTTGGTGATGCTCTTTCCCTTCAAAGCCAGGAACTTGTATGGTACACTTCCTTCTTCCTTCAGGAGGAGAGACGATCTCTTCTCTTGGGTTACACAGGAGAGCTGGAAGCAACTGAACTATAATTCCAGTGATGATATCTTGGAAAATTAATATTTTTTGATACTAGAAAAAATATTCTGTATTAATATTCTTAAATGTTGTTTTTCCTATTCTTGATGCAACTTGGGCTTTAATCTGTGTTCTTAGGCACATGCATGTATGTGTGCTCAGGACTGATACACCTGTGTACTTGAGGGTATCAAGTGTATAGAGGGGTCTGAACAAATCCTTGAGTGAGCCATGACTACACTATTAAGATACAATCATAGACCAGTACCTTGGGCCTCAGAGCTTTTGTCTGTAAGTAAGAGCTACAAGGTTCTGCCCTCCTAGAGCCCACTGCTATGGCTGTTTGATTTATTCTAAGAAAAGAATGTCTAAATCCTGTGAGCTTATATCAGCGCATGTGCTTTGCAACACTGGAGTGTTACTGCTTCTCAGGCTTCAAAATTTAACTCCAGTGGTCAGATGTGAGGTTTTTCCAGCAGTTCTTGGGCCCACTGGTTTGTGTCAGAGGTGGAAAACTGATAATCTGTCTGCAGTGTTAAGCTGCCAACTGTATCCCTTCAATAGAGGCTTCAAACATGTTATGACCTCATGGTGTACTTGCCACAGGTTCACTAATGCAAGGTGGCTCCAGGCAGAATCAGGAAAGTTAATTTTGCATTGTGAGCTATTTGCGGTGGATTCTGAGGTGCCTTTGCGCAATGCTTTTAACAAGAGACCTGCTACAAGGAACCATAGTGTACCCTATTATCCCTTAGGTTATTGATTTCTTCCTAATCACCCTGAAAATCATTTATGCAGGTCAGTTACCCATATTGTCCTGTAAAGCACATTCCTCTTGAGAATGTCAGTGTAGCATTCCCTCCCACAGTCCCAGCAAATTGAACACATTTCACAAGATCAACTCAACTTTTTAACTAACTTGTCGTCAAGTTATTTTCTTGGGAGTGGTACTGGAATATGTTCATGCTAATGTTTGTTAATAACAGCAAAGTAGAGACATAATGATTCAGGCATACTGCACGTGTGTAGAAATCATTGCCTCTGCTTTTGAGACACTGCTTTTCAGGAAAGTAAATTACTTCTAAAGCTATACTGATGCTTTCAACTTAGTTGAAAAGAGGACTGTAAACCACCATTCCAGCTCATAGGGTTTTTGAAATTTTTTTTTCTAGCTCAAAAAATGTGTGCATGGCCATTCAGTGTTTGTATGCAGATGTAGAGTGAGTGAGGGCTTTAATGAGGAGTTTTCAATGTTGTTTGTTACTGTTTTGCGAACTGGTACGTTCCCTTCCAATGGGGCTTTTCCAGATTTTATTTTTTTAAAATTGTACTGCTATTGAAACTTACCATTTATCATCAAGGAATTATTTCGGGAGATGTTGGGAAACAATTAGAAGAACTTTACTTCTTTCCAGTGGCTTACTGGGGTCTGAAGTAGCACAGCTTTTTATGGATAGCATGACAGTGTGTTTTCAGTTTTAGGAAGGAGTACTTGCATTGCTAAAATTTGGTTTGACATAATGCTGTTGTCATGTGGCAGAAAGTCTTTCTAGACATTCAGAACATTTACTTTTAGAAAGGTTGCTCTATTAGCAAATGTTTGTGATACCAAAACAACTATGCAACAATTTTATACTTGACTGAGACTTTTTACCCAAACAGGTAAAAGTAACCCACTCAGGTTAAAGTCTGTTCCTCTAAGCAAACTACTGTGCAACAGTAGTGAGTATAGGACGTGGTTGAAATAAAAGCCACATTGCAAGTAGCCATTTCCCTTGGAGAATATATGGTCAATAAGCTAATGGGAATTGGTTTTGTGTTGTTTTCATTCCCCCTCTTTAGAGCTGTGGGATTAGATCTCAGTAGGTTGACTTGGAAAACTAATATCTATTGTAAAAACACATCTGTACCTTTAATTTCTAACGGAAGAAAAGCGAAATGGGAGAGTAGGGTTTATTACTGATTTCAGGTATAGAAATATGATTTTACAGTATTTTTTCTTCAGAAAAATATAGGTGGTTTTGTTTAGTGTTATAATGGTCCAATGATCACTGAACTGGGGACACTTTCCTCTGTTTTAGGTATACTGAACTTGGAGAAAAGGCTCACTGTGTTTGTAGATGTGTCTGCTTTTGGTCTTTGTATCAGAAATCTTGCTTAATATTTGATCTCCGGCCCTTTAAAATAAAATTAGCTGAACTGTATGTCTTGGGTATTAGTATAACTTTTGGTATTGTCTTAACACTTCCACTCTATGTTGCGAATTCATTCTCAATAGCCTTATTAAATAGGTAACAAAGGCACAAAGAACCCCTCTTCCGGGGATTTATTTAATCTTAGCATTTTGCTAGTGTAGCAGATACGAGTTCAAGAATCTTCATTCAGAGAATGATGTGGGCTGGCCTTTGTCTAAGGCAGATGCATCTTCAGGATTGGGCCTGTCTGATTAATTACAAATACCTCATTGATTTCTCATCTATGAATAGCCTGTTCTGCTCATGATTTAGGAACCCCAAGAGATATACACTTCATCTCTAAACTTATTTTCTCCAGTGCTAGAGTCTGAATACTTCACTGAGAAGCAGACTTTTTCCTGCCAAGAAGCAGTTTCCACTTTACCTAAGCTCCATGAAGGTTACATATGACATGTATCCTTGTACTTTGATAAATTCCTCCCAGGAATCCGAAACTATTGTTTTACGCAATGTGTAATCAGTTGCTATTCTAACCACTACCAAGGAAGTTTATTATTCATATTGTCTTATGTTGAAGTTCGGGTGTTAGTGTTCATCAGTATCTGGTGAGATATTTTTTTTTTTTTGTATGACTGGATTTAAGACATGAATGTAAATGGTGAAGAACACTAGGCACTTGGAGAAAGTGGGATCTTCTCCTGATCTTGCTGTTGAAATATTGAGACTGTGTAACCAGCCATTAGTCTATTAGCAGGACTCTGCCATAAATCCTTGTCAATTTCCCTCTCCAGCAGATTTTCCCTGAATTATCTCATAGACAGAGGTGCTGGAGGACCAGAAGGTAGACTGTTGGCTAATTTGAAGTGATTAGCATATAGTGTTGTATGTGAAGATGAGTTGCTAGTGTGCTCAGAAGTTATGTAGCCAATTGAATCATGTCTACTTGACTTTGTGTTAAGCAACTTCCTACACTAAGCAAAGGACCTACTGTTATTCAGAAAGGACTCTCTATATGTGGTATGTTAAGAAAATAAATACCTTCAGACTAATAGCTCACTGAAGCATTAATTACTGAAGAGAATTTCTCCCTGCTTGAAGATGAAAAGAAGCATCGTTTCTGCTGTTGAGACGCGGAATTTCCAGGACAAAGGAAGTAATTGCAGTAAACCAGCCTTCATTACACTCCAATTTTGTTACTAATGCAATCTATAGCTTTAAAAATATCTCCTCCAGATGGGTATACAGGAAAAAGAAATCATCTTTTCTGATAGGCTTTATCTATGGTAATATTTTTTTTAATTTCAAGTATTCTCTATACAGAAAACTTATCATGCAGCTGAGGACAGACTTTATTAAAGCCATAGCACCGCTAGAGGATATTAAAAGGAATTCTTTGTCCGTTTGGATGCTATGATAAATGATGTTTCAGGCTTGTCAGGGATTTTATAAGCAGTTTAAAATTGTTTTAAAGGAAAAGACTGCATTTGGATATTCTGTGCATTGGCTTTGTTTTCTGTTTTATTAAAAAGGATTGATGATGGAATTTTGTACGTTGTGTGTCAGGGCAATGAGTTTCAAATGCAAGATAGTCTGTTAAAAGGAGATAGACAATACTAGTACATACTATTATGTCATTGGGCAGTAGGTGGCAAGCTTTGCTTTTCCTTCTACTTAGGGTTTATTTTCACATTGCAGAATGCCAGAATTTTGGAAAGGGTGGTTTGAATTCACTGGAATATGTAATTTATTGGCCACACGTTTTTTTTGAACCATCTATTTTGTTCATTGTGTGTAACTGTCTTTCTAGTGAATGCTGAACTGAAGGCCCTCTTCTTCAAATGACAGATGGACACAAATCAATACGTGAGCTTTGTTGTATTCTCTTATGACTTAAGTAGGCAGATTACTAATACACAAATTAAAAACAAATGAGTTGCAGTCACAGTCAATCCCAAATTATTTGGGATCCTCCTGTTCAACTTCTATTGTGGAGCACTGTACAGCTGGGGGAGAGGGGGCACAACATCCTCTTTCAACACAACATTTTTCTAAAATGGGACTTAAAACATGGTTATTTTTCAGTTATTAGTTACAGAGCTAGAAGCGTATTTTGCCTTTCTCCTGATGTGTCTTGTACCATCCTATGTTCTGGTCCATCTGTTGCTGCCCTCTCCCCTCATTCCCCTCATGAATTGCTAGTCTGGTATATAGCTCTCCTCACAAACCCAGCCAGCTCTGCTCATGTGTCAGATCAGGCATGGGGGCGGTAAAGCAGCAACAAATTGCCTAGCTAAAGCTAAGGGTGTGTAGAGAGGACAATGCTTGAGTGCTTGTCCTCAGGTACATTCTGTTGTGGATGAGTGTTGATACCCCTCCTCTGCTCAGACTTCTTGCCTAGAGCCAATCACCTGACATGTGATGAACTACAGCCAGCTGTATGTCTGTACCAAGGATACAGGGAGCACAGCATTTCTGTGCAGTTCCTCTCTCAGCTGTTCTCCAGAACATATTTTTACCTGTTAGTCAAGTTAATTCTTCATTGAGTTTTCTCATAGTGAGTGAGTTAGAGGAGTTCTTGCTTTGCTATTAAAGTTTTTAAAAAGTTTGTTCTGGATTAAAAAAATTACACATTCTCTCTCACTCTGTCCTGCACACACTTTATAATAATTGTTCTGAGGAAGATCAGCTGTCTTGGATCTTCCTGATCCCAAGCATAAACATATTAATATAGACAGCTATTTAATTATGTCATCCTAGAAATTCTAAAACAGTAATTAACATTTTTTTTCTTACTATGGCAAGGCATAGGGGTCTGCACAGGGGTCTCCTTATGTAAATAGAGGCTGCATATGAGTTTACATTCTCACTGCTGAGGCTTTGTGTCCTCACACTATTCCTAATGAAGGTCAGAAGCATTTTGGGACTAGTAAGGCGGCTCTGAGCTGTCAGTTGAGGGCATGGTTACCTTAATTGCTGCAGCAGCACTAGGCATACAAAAAGGATCTTTGGCATCAACTATTGGTAAGTTGAGACCAGTGTTTTGAGATTCTGATACTGCAGCTATTCTCACTTATGTAGTTTTTGGCAGTGCTATTGATGTATGTGTGCTAGAACAAAAAATGGTTCAAAGGTAGTTACTCATCTCTTTGTGCTGCCAGGCACTGAGTCAGCCCTCAAGAACACCTCCATTCATCATTCTAGGGGAATGTAGTCATCAGGCTGCAGGAGCTAGAGTCACTGTTTAGTTGAAATGGCTGGTCTCCCTTGGGACTGGGATCATTTGTGTTGGCAGAGAACATGGAGGTGATTTTTTTTATGACAATGATATCAGTCATAGTCCTGGTGTCCTTTTTGAACAGTGCTGGTGCACACTTCAGTGCTAGTCCATAAGCTAGCAGATAATTTGTAGTTACCTCTGTTGCATTGAGTATTCTTGCTGTTAATTGGGTTGTAATGCACCTGGCTCTAAAGACCATGGCCTTACTTAAGTCTTGTGTGAAAGGTAGGAAAACATGAATTTGTTATGAAATAGGCTAGTTATTTGATAGATCCTGTTAGTTCACAATGGTATAAGAAGTGGGCAGAT
The DNA here is from genome assembly GCA_013397275.1 of Burhinus bistriatus. Classification (NCBI taxonomy): domain Eukaryota; kingdom Metazoa; phylum Chordata; class Aves; order Charadriiformes; family Burhinidae; genus Burhinus; species Burhinus bistriatus. The sequence continues at coordinate 368,609 of VYXH01001115.1, read as the reverse complement.
TGTTATGGCAAACTGACTTGAGGGAAACCTTTGGTGTTTTGGTGGACCAAGTCCAGTCTGTTGTTATGACTAGCTTGTAAGACCTTTTGGATATGAGCATTTGTGACTTTTACCGCACCTGTTTTGGTTGAAATCTTTGGGACTGCAAGTATCCAGTTTACTTATGTTAAGAGTTCGGCAGAGACTCCTTTCAATGGACTGGAGCTAGATAGCATTTGGCCATGTTAAGAACTGTGCATATGCAGTGAACGCTCAGCAGTATATTGACTGCTGTCCACCAGAAAAGCAGAGATACCTTGAAAAGAATTTTGAAAATAAAAAGTATCACCATTGCACCACCATGTAAGATAATTACGAGATTCAGCTCCAGTGTCCTACACTTCAGATTACTGATGTCCCTGAGATGATGCAGTCTAGCTTTGCATGAACATTTCATCCACGCTTGAGCTATTATCTAATGAAGTGAAGGTCTCGCAAACAGGCGTCACTGGATGTTCAGTGTTTTCATTAGTATCTTGGAAAGGAAAAGGTTTCTCAGAAATAAAATATCTTTTTCATACAGAGACTCCCTTAATTATAGGGAGCCAATTGGGATCTCAAGCCGGCCAGAGCTTATTCCAGACAGGAGAAGGACGCTAATCTGTGTGATGGCAATAGCCAGTTGGCTTACGGTTTTTATGTGGCTATGTAACACCATTTGCCTGAGTAAAGCCTTAGTGCAAGAAAAGGGTGGTCAGTGTTGGAGTGGTATCAAGGAAATTGTTGTCTGGCTATACTGTTGTACAATTTCCTCTACTAATCCCCTTTTCAGTGTGTGATGGAAGGGTCAACCAAATGTGTACAGGAGAGTTCTCCACCTCCTCCCCTATCGTTCAGCCATGACTGAGTTATGTTAGGAAGCCAACACAGACAACCTTCATTACAGGGAGAGATAAAACATCTCGGTCAAGAATCCAGTCCATCTCCAAGAGCTCACTGTGTTTGATTAATCTCTCCAGTCACTGTGCGTGGGTTGTAACAAACTGTACCAAAAAACATGTTCTCCATCAATGGTAAGGCAAGTTAAACCCCATCTAATTTTTTTTAACGAAAATTACTGTATTCTTTTCTATCCAGTTCTGTTGTGCCCAGAGTACTACATAGTAGACAGCTAGAATCTCACTTAACTTTCAGAACTTTTGGATGAGAATTGTCTGGTCTAATGACCTCTTGGTGCTGACTGACGGTCCTGTCACAGAAAGATCCTGAGAATTCCTCATAGAGAAAGGCATAGGAACCTTTCTAAGCTCCTTCATGATGAACACAGATGGGAAGAATTAATTGAGACTTTCTTCTCTGGCCTTTTCTTCTCTGTGCGTTCCTTGAATGTGTTGCTTAATTGGGTCTAAAGACTTTTGGATAGTTTTTCAGCTCATTAACTTTTTTCAACTAGTTTCCATTTTATGTTCATTCTCCTGTTTTGAAACTATGAACTGCTGTAGTGAATCTTTGACTTTTGTTCCCCCTTCAAGGATGTTAACTGGTTGCTTTTGCACCATCTTTTCAGTGGTAACATTTGAATTGGATCCTGTACACAGGTTAGGCCAAACCAAGATATTATTCTGCATTCCTGATGAGCTGATCCGTGAAGATGTTGTTAATTGCATCTAAAAACTCTGTTTTACTGTTGTGCTGTTGTTTGGGCATAACTGAAATTTTCTATTAGTATTGTTTCCTGTCTTTGTAGCTTCAGTGATATGGTAGCTGTCACCATCTTAGGCAGCTAGTAATATAGTCCAAATGCTGTGTTTCCTCTAATTTGCATTGAAATTACAGTTTACAGAGATGCTCTGTTAGTGATTGATATGGTTAATTTGCTGATCTAATTTGAGAGGCCGCTCTTTGAGAAGTTGCATCACTCCTCCACCAGGTGGTCTATTTCATATCCAGGGTATTCCATAGATCTTTTCCAATCCTCCCATTAGTTTTCCTTTCCCAAGGTAGGAATGATTCCTTCCTAATAAGTCTGTATAAAGCTGGTCGTTCTTTCTCCTTTGTATTTCTTGAACTTGTAACATTTCATGGAGAAGCACAGGTACTCCTGGTTTGGTTGCCTCCTGTGTTAAAAAGCATAAGTTTGTTCTGTTTCTCACTGTTATCTGTTTAAGTGTACCAACTTTTGCTTTGTTCTTTACTTGAGTGCTCTGACTTCACTAGAAGTGTGACTGAATCATTCAGAGCTGTATACTTTCTTCACCAGTCTCCAATTTAAAAATTCTCCTATGATATTTGCAAATGCGGTCAACCTAGTTCCATTAAGCTTTAAATGGAGTTGTGTCTTCCATAGAGCTTTTTCTGTTCCAGTTTCTGACAACTCTGAAGTCCCCTATGTTTATGCCATTTTCTGAGCCTTGCACTGAAACTGTCAACCTCTCTGGCACCTTGTTTGTGCAAACTGTTAGCAAAAAGTGTCAAGTTTTAGAGCATGAGACACATGCTGTCATTTGGCACTTTCATAGGATCACAGAATGGTTTGTGTTGGAAGGGACCTTTAAAGATCATCTAGTCCAAACCCCCTGCCATGGGCAGGGACATCTTTCACTAGATTGGGGTGCTCAAAGCCCCGTACAATCTGAACCTTGAACTCTTCCAGGGATGAGTCATCCACAGCTTCTCCAGGCAACCTGTTCCAGTGTCTCACCACCCTCATTGTGAAGATCTCTTCCTTGTGTCCCTTTTTCAGTTTAAAACCATTGCCCCTTGTCATTTCAATGGCTAAGGTCATGATAACACAGAAAAAGTAAATGCCTCTATATAATATACATGATTCCAAAATATTTTTATAACACAGAGAATGTTAAATTCTTAAGAATTAGTCCAAGTAAAGTTGTGGTACAGGAAACAGTCAACCAAGATCTAAACTTACAGGCTCTAGACAGTACTCCTGTCTTTACAATCAGCTTCATAGTCAGAAAATTTACAATCTTAATACATTTGCATTTATTTTTTTAAAAAAAGTCTCACTGTGATTGCACATCCCCCCAGGATGCTGCTGAACTACTTTCTGAACCACTCTCCCAGGTCACCTTGAAACAAAGTTAATAGTTTGGTAATCATCTTCAGTGATCACCTCTGGAGAGCAATATCTGAGTCTAGAATCTCTTTAGCTTTAAGTACTTCTTTTACAAGTAATTTTAGAATGTGACAATTTTGGGGAGTATAAAGTTAGACTTACCTTTGAGTTTTACACTAGGAGAGCTCTTTCCTTAGACCATTTTACATTTTATAGCCTATATATGCTTCTGGAAAAGGTAGCAATCAGATGTGTACAATTAATGAATACTCTGATCTTAATTACTGTTTTCATATGGATTCTGTTCTGGTTTCTGCATGGTGGACAAGGATGGCTGTAAAATTGACGACCCGGTCAAATTAATAATTACAGTGAAGCAGAAATACATATTTACTGGAGCAAAAGCTCTGGTGTCTCTCTTGCTTCCTGCAGTAGAACCTTGAAGCTCTAAAGTGGAGGACAGCTGCTGGTTACCACAGTCCCAGCTGTGTCTCCTTACTGCTTTGAACAGCTTTTGTTGTTATTATATAATGCCTGTTTGGGAATTCCAGCTGTTGCACACATGCAGATCCTTAACAAGAAACCAACTCCCCCTCATCCCCCCTTTGACTTTTCCAGTGGCTTTTCACTGCAGGGTATGTTTTGCATCCTGAAGTATTTTCCTTCTGTTGCACCCTGGAGGGCTGTATCTATAAATTTTTTTTTTTGATGGACTATTTAGAAATTCAGTGAATTCCTAAATTGGATTATCTTCTGATGTGCTTTTGGAAGTGAGATTAGAAAGAGATGTAACCCACAGCTGTATACTCGGTACATTTCTAATGGGAATTCAGGTGATTAAGACTGAAGACAATGAGGTTGTGAAAGGAAAAAGAGGAGTATAAATTCAGTGATTTCCTTCCCCCTACCCCCTTCCTCTGATTCATCGCCAAATTCTGCTATTATTGAAAGAGTAGAGGGGAACTGCTAATTCTGTGTGCAGTGCTCCTGGTAAGGAGACCATTCGGGGTTGATTCCAGAGTTGTCAGTCTGTCAGTCCTTTCTGTAATAGCTAGTCTGTTTGGAGGGATGGCATTTCACCCCCTTTTCAGGTTCCTGTTGGAGAAGGAGACACACACTCTTCATAGCTTCCTATTTCTATACCTGGGCTGCCATTTTTTGAGGAGGAGCAGGTTTTACTTCTGGCTGCTTTGGCTGATCAAGGTCTTAAAGGAAGAGGACATAGGCACTTTTTTCATAGTCTTCCTGCCATTTTGCCTTCAGGCACTTAACACTTTGCTGTTTTGTTTAACTGTTTTGGGTGGACATTGCCATTTCTTCTTGAGTGCTATGCTATTAGTGCTCTTAATTCCACCTGTGGAGTCCATCAACCAAGTGAGAGGGAAGTACTGGGCTCACTGTTATGAATGTAGTTTTTCTTGAAATCTTTGCATGCTTTATGGCAAAGTTCCTTTTGGAGTTATCATAGGCATTAATCTTCAGCCTACTGGATTCTCTGGAATATGAAGTGAAACAGGGTAACGGTGTAAACACTATAGCTTCTGTACTTAGTGTTTTAACTTTATCCAATGGTAAGATCTAGCAAGGTCTAGTAAGTACTGATGGAAACCTAGAGTTCCTTTAACTTACTGTCTACATTGCTCCATACAGGGTAGCAGGATGTTGTCATATTATCATGTGTTGACATGTAATGTGAACTGCAGCTGCTTTTTCTACATGATGCATAGTTTATTCATACCAGGGTGAGATGTTAATAGCTGCTATCTGCTTAATTGATATTTACTTGTATTGCGTTGTCATTCTTGAAAATGAAACAACAAATTTTCACTTTGGGAAATCTGTTCTTCTCTTGGAGCTCCTGTTCATTCATTCCTACTTCTTGCATTTGGCCTGTATGATCCTTGCACTGCAATTTCTGCCTTGCTGTGTATTTCTAAGTGTTTCACATGGCAAGACTGGAATCCTGGTTGAGGTATCTGAGGCTTACGCTATTACTAATAATAATATTATGAAAAAGGTAAATGTATTATCTGCTGTTTGTTTGCATTTTAACACTACCTATTTGTCTTTTTAAAAAGTTTAAAACAGCAGCCACTGTTAATTATTGTACTTTTTTGTAAATGCTTTCAAGTAGCTTTTTCTGAGAACAGCCATTTTAAAGTTATTCATAGTAAACAAGGCTGTTCTAAGAAACGATAGAGCTTACAATTGTTTAAAAAGTAGCTATGGAAACTAGCAGATGATTCTCAATTTAAAATGAGCATTCTTTGCTTTCATTGGCTGTGCTCCCTCTTTGAAAATGTCATGCTTCATGGGAACTCTACAACATTTTCAATTAATTTCATTTTCTTTAAATGGACAAAATAGTCATCCTTATTAAGGTATGTTAGAGTTTTAAAACATAAAACTGCTGTTTGCTTGGTTTTATGTGTGTGTTTGTTTTTTTTAAGTTATGCGATCACAAATAGAATCTTTTTTTCTCTTCCAAGCTGGAAATGTTAAAATCCACTCCTTTCAAGTCTGGCAAAAGAAAGTTTCCTTCTTGAAACAAGACTGAGCGTGCCAAGTTTCGGCTTTAGTCTTCGAAGCGAAAAGGTTCTTCTCAGTATATGTTACAAAACATGTCCTGAATGCTACAAGAGTTGTGTACCTGGGCTTAGAGGTGCAGAGTTTAGTAGGTGTAACTTTCAGTTTGCCAAATTACACTGTAGACAATGCATCTCTAATGCAAAAGCTTATGCATTGCCATTTTACTTAGATCATGGCATTTAAAAAAATACTTGAGTAGTCTGTTATTTTCTCTTTAAAGAGAAAGGGGGAAGAGATTCCTCCAGCCTAAAAATGAAACCAAAGGGGCAATAGAAGCTGGTGATTGCCACACATGTCTTTGTATTCAGTCTGTGCTGGCTGTACTGTTGTAGATACAAAATTCTGTGGGAACGCTTGTTAAATGTTTCTCTTCCCACAAGAACAGTTCAAAGTCAAAGTTCCTTTTTGATGCTGAGAGGGGTAGATTTATAAGCTCTGTGCATAATAGTTGTCAAGTTGCTTGATGTATTGAACTTAGTGTGGCTTTACTAAGATTGTGTCTCTTGATAATATTCATGAAGTTCTAAAATATCAGTGACTCATATTGTGGAAGTAGTTGCTATTCTGATTCAATATCCTCCTGGTACACAGAGTATAATGCAGTTAGAGTAATTGAAAATAGTTTGAAAACTATACTAGCTGTATAGAAAACAGTATGTGTGTGTTCTTAAAATCTTTAGCTTCTTGACATGATGGTGCTTCCTAGAAAAGACTTATTTTTAGAGACTTTTAGCATGCTTGGCACAAGCTTTCAGAACTACTTTTTCAGCTGTACCTTTAAACACATGCTATGAGGAGCCATAGCTGTTTTTGACTGTGGTTATGTACCTCAGGTAAATAATTAGTTTCAGATTCAGTTAAAGTATGACTTACAGTGATTGTCTTCTGAAAATATAGCATTTTAATTGTCAAACTTGTTACGGAGAATTGAAGTAATGTATGCCTTTTATAAAACTCTTGGCTTGTCTGTTCC
>VYXH01001115.1:342484-361923 GCA_013397275.1 Burhinus bistriatus | reverse complement strand
GGGGGGCCAAAACGAAAAAAAAAAACCCTATCCTGTATAGTTCAAATCATTTGTAATTTGTTGTGCACTATGTTTATTGTAATTGTTTTCTAAATTTATTTAGAATTTAGTAAAATGAAATGATCGCAGTTTGCATGCAGTTCTGTGTGTGTCAGTTTCACATGAAAAGTTTTGGCATTCATAGGAGCTGCAGTTAAGAACTGAAGTGATCAGTAGGCAGGAAAAATAGTTGTGGCTGGAAGTGCAGCCCAAATTTTACCCTTTATGTTGTTTTAAAATATTGTTGTTCTTTATCATAATGCGTTATTTCACAATTAATAATAAAGCACTTGGAACTGCAAAACTGCAGAGCCGCATATAGTACAGAACAGCGCTAAGAACTACAGCAGCTTATGCAGTAAGCTACAGGACGGAGAATTCAAAAAAATTTAAAGGTACTTTTAAAGTCAAAATATTCTCAACATCCAGCTGATTAATTTTAGTAGGAAGTTGCTGCATGCCCTGTACGTCTGAAATCAGGTATTTTTTCAGGTGCTTGTGGGTTTTTTGTCTTCAGTTATGTCAGGGAAGATAGTTGGGATGTTTCTTGGCAGAGTGCATTTATTCTGCATCGAGTTAAGCTGAACTGGAGAAAAGCTGCTCTTCAAGAACAAGTATGCACGGAAGAAATTATTTGGGTGTAACTAGATTGTTTTAATTGTGGAAAACAAGCCTCTATACTATAGCAGTTTATATCTCCATGTATGTAGAAGTCTGTTTATGAGAAAAAGCTCCTTATAAGCTAAGAAGCAGCAGGCTGTAAGGATTATAAAAGGCCTGCCAGTCAGTTCGGCTCGTGACCATCTTAGGCCCAATAACATAGGCATACTGTGGCTCCTGTGTGTGGGCTTTTTTGTTTTCCTTTTTTTTTCCTCCCAACCTTGTGTCTCACTCCCCCCAATTTGTTCAGTTATGAAGTTAATGTTGACAGCAGAGGATCATCATCTGCCAAGTAATAGCATCAGTACAGTCACCTATCATCCTACTGAGCAGGAGAACTTGGGCAAACCATCTCTGTGGGTAGGATACTCATGGTATCTTCCCATTGCTGATTGTTACAGAAAGGAAATGGGGTGTTACACCAATCCAATTTTATGTATCTCCCCTGGAAGGCAGACTGCAGATTTAGAAAGCACCTATGGATGTTTCAGCTATTTCCTGCAGAAAAACAGGAACTGATCTCAATATGGCAGGCTGCGTGGCCAGCAAATATCAAGGAAAGATTGCCCCTGGTCAACTGAAAGGGCAGAACCAAGGCCTTCATCACTCAAACCTATTGTCTGTGGGTAAGCATAGTGCAGCTTACAGTGTTTGGTCATTACTCACGTTTTATGTGATCAGGTGTACCTATAAACCTGGCTCTGACAAGAGAGTATGGAGGCATTTGAACAAGCTTAAGCCTAAAGTAGCATTTAAAGAATTGGTGATGAGCAGTGACTGCTCCATCTTTCACTTTGTTCAAAAGTAGTATGTTAAGCCCAGGGGTTCCAAACAGCTATGCCTTTTCATCAGTAAATGGTGTGTAAGTTTAGGTACCTATGGTATTTGTTGCTGGAGCTTCTAAAAATAGCACTGAGCAGACTGTCCTGCCAAAGGACTCAAAGTGTCGAGAAATACCAGGCAATTACAGGAATGTCTAAGTGCTGCAAACAGGAAGAATGTGTTCAGCATCATCATGATTCAAGGTGGTGAAGTGACCTGGAAATGTGTAGTGTTGTCGGTTTCACAGTAGTATTCACAGCTTTCTGAAATCCTCGTTGCTTTACCAAGGTAAAGGTGGATTTGCTTCATGTAGAATCGAGGACTGCAGAGTTTCTACAGGTTGTTTGGATGTGGGACTAAACACAAGCCTCAAAAAGGTCTGTTTGGCAGGAATGGCGTTTTCCAAAAGTTTAGTGGAATGAGTTCTGCCAGGCTGCTGAAGATGTGTAATTCACAAACCAGCTGGCACCACAGAATAGGATGTTTTACAGGCTTTTATCAGTTATCCTGAGATGGTACTGAGTTATTTTGCTTATATTCCTACCATGACAAATTATCTCAGTAGATTTTGTTTGCAAGTTGTATATGTGTTAGTATGTGCATAAGGTTGTTTGATCTGTTTTGTGATACAACATGTGTTAGCCCTTACAAATACTGTGAAGAATCAGTTTTGTGTTGGTTTTGGCAGTAAGTTGTCACTGTCACTCATCCGATTTGAAAATATAAATTTTTATTTTGTTTAAAATTAAGGTACCTGGTTCGGTAACAGAATAAATTTGTCTTTTTTTTTTTCTTTACAGCCCAAAATATAGCTATAGTAAGGATGGTTTTTCAGTTCTGTGTATAGTTTTTTTAAAAATTGAAATCTTGTTTTAATTTTCAAAAAATCTATAATGGAATTCTTCACTGTAGAAGGAAATGCTGTACTTAGATTTTTGTTTTTTCATTAAGTTAACAAAGTTAGATGTATCAGATGCTAGTTAAAATGGTACCATGAACTGCTGAGTTTTTAGATTTAAATTGCACATCTGAATTGTTTCATTGTGGAAGATGCAGAGGGCTTTGATTTCCCCGCCCACCAGGAAATAAAGAGCATAAATGGTAGGCCGTGAAAACCTTTTTTTTAACAATATTTTTTTTTTAAGTACTTTTAGGAGTTTTTAAATTTATTTTTATGTTTCTAGGTTACTGTGGTGCTTTAGCAACTTTAACCAACTCAAATTATATGTATATGTATTGATGGTATTCTTTAATTTGATGTGTTTATTTTTTAATTGATTGTGCATGCAGTTCACTAACTAAATAGTATATTATTTCCAGAAGCACAGTCTGCTTTTTCTGGTTTGCTGAGCAGTCACTGGGTGTTTTAAAATAATTTTAATTAGTTTAATATCTTTAGAAGTTCAAGCATGTACTTCTTTGAAGTCATTAATGAGGAAAGAAAATGAACACTAGCAGACATTCAGTAACGAAGCACGCAAATCAAAAAAAAGTGAGGAGAAGCTTCTAAACTGAGCCCTAAGGATGTAATTTCAAACACCTTATAACCTGTCCTTTTTATAGTTTAGCCTCGTTGGAATGATAGTATTCAGTTTGTGTATAAAAGATATCCCTTATGCAAGGGGGCGGGGGAGGAAATTAAGTACTGTGAAATATGGTTTACTGTTATGCTTGTGTATAATGCAAACCTGTAAGTTACAAACTTCAGTGAGTTACAATATATCCATAATGTATTGTACCAAAATCTGTGAACCAACACCAGGGACTGGGACAGCATAAGAAAGAAAGCATGTATAGCAACTGTATTTCCTCAAAATTCACTCTGAAAAATATTTCTTATAACAAAGCTTGTAGTTCTAGGGAAAGCAAAATTTTGCGTATAGAGAAAGCAGCAAAGTGAATTTTTGAGGAGAAATCGGAGACATCCTTAAAAACCAGAGGAATGCCTCACAGACTTCAAATTTACCTACTGCAAATAGGAAAACAAGCTATTCCTAGACCTCTGGAATGCAGTCTGGGCTTTTGGTCGCAGTATTTTTTTTTATTTTTTTTTTAAGTAGGCAAAGTGGTTTGGAATAGGAGATCCAAGTTCTTCCAGACACTGTTGGTTCAGCCGTATGTCAGAAATTCTTCATAGCTGCTTTCTTGCAAGCTGAATTGAACTATAGTTGGACTTATTTTTATAATAAGGAATTAGATCGCTTTCACATACTTTATCCCTGTGTTGATCATGGGCTGAAGTCAGGGATACAGTGTTCTTTAAGTTTGTTTGCATTTCACTGCCTTCCAGGGTGACAAATGTGGGTTTCAGGAACTAGAGTCAGGAATCAAGAGGAATCTCTACTTTGGCATTCAAAGGCAGGGTAAAGGCCACTGAATGTAGCATCTACAAGTTCTAAGTCCAAAGATGCAAAGCTGTGTTTGACAAATAACAAAGTCCTGGGATGAAATGACAGCCAGCAATGAAATAAATGAGAGTTCTGCTGTTGACTTCAGTGGAATCAGGATTTTATACTAGTGTCTAGGGAAACAGATCTTATTAAAACCAATTTAACTGTTTTGGTATTCTTTTGCATGTGTATCGAGCACTGTACAATCTTAACCTTTCACTGTTAAATACTTCGCGGCATCATACTAGATTGTGATGTAGATCATTGTTTTACAGATACTGAAGTGGAGAAGAGGAAAAAATGTGTGCCTATTTAGCTTTTTATGCTAACTTCTCTGTGAGTAAATTGTATTGCTCAGTATAGCAAGATCGGTAATGAAACTGAGATTTCAAACAGTTCAGCTTTCATCATTGACCTCAGTGCAGTAGATAAGCTTACCTTCTGCCTAATTATTTTCGAAATAACAACAGTGGATCATTATACTATTAATTATAGTATTCATTGGGCTCATTAGCAGTGGAATGGTGAGTCATTATACAGTTGAAATCTATGCTCACCTTTAGCCCTGTAATTTTTTGCTGAAAATCATGAACCTTTCTCAGACAAAAATATTACTGTCTTTATATTATCTGGCTTTGCTTTATGAAAGATTATTTTAACATTCGGTTTTCAAGCAACCAATCTTTTCCTAGTAGGATTAAGTTAAGCAAGTAAATGAGAAAAAGACAGCCTATTTTTAAATTTGGATTCTTTGCTTGCTGTTTTTAGATTTACTTGCTGTATGAAATGTTGTAGTGATCTATATATATGCTGAGAGTGTTGATGTAGTAAACTTATTTTTTCTTCCTTTAGTGTCTGAAGTTAAAAGGTATATGTATATTGTACCTCTCCTGATTCTGGGATGCTAAGTCAATAGAGATACTCCTAAAGTGCTGCTCTTGTTAACCGTTAAAACAATTAGTCATGTAGGTAAAATAGTCTCTATCTGGTCTCTATTATTAAACAAGCTGATAAGCTCATAAATAGTGTTTTGGTGGCGTTTAATTATTTTTTGTGGTATCTCTAATAGACATATAAATAAAGCATGTTGATTTTTGTTGATCTGTTGTCAAGGCTCTTTCTACAGAGGAATTTCCCAGGTCATGACAGTGAATGAATGCTTTAGTAATTCCATTAGCTTCAGTCAGTTCTTTAGCTTTGCTGAAGTGACCTTTTTACACCAGGGATGCTGTACCGACACAAACAGGATTAGAGCTACCTTCTGTTTATCTTTTTAAGACATTACACCATGTAGGCACAAACACACAATTTCCCTCGATGTTAATTATCTGAAAATCCACAATGATGAAAACATACTGCATCATATGTATGCAGTTTTAATGAACAAAAAGTTATATGGCTGAATTTCAAGACACAACTAAAATTTACTAATAGCTGTTGGAAATTGCTGTCCTCTGATCCTGCATGAATTTACTACCTTAATTACTTAGGAAATGATTTTTGTATGATGTTATGTTCAAACTATTTGTAGACATATGTCATGAGGCTTTGGAACTCCTGACCCCCAAAGTTAGACTCCTGGTAAGTGTAACTGCTTGCTGTTGTCCCCCACTTTTCCCTGTTTCTGACTGCAAATGGAAACGTTCCATTTTTTGATGACTTAAAACAAAGGATAATCTTTATTACTTAATTTTGTGGTATGAAAAAATAGATCATATGAGTTGTTTATCTAGTTCAGCTAAGAAAGAAGTAGTACATTTGAAAGTTTTAGATGTTAAAAGTGTTCTTGGCCTAATACAAATATTATTTCTACCCCCAAAACTTTTCACCACTTATCTTTTCCCTATCAGGGGTACAGCACAACATGTACTTCTGTTTTTGTCTTGCATCACTTCCAGATTTCCCAGATGTGGCAGGGAGCGTGCTGTTGTTGCATCACTTGAATTTAGGTGGCCACTGTGGAGGACAACTTGGATAAACTTTTTGGTTTTGCTGTTTTTTCTCTGACCCTCCATCTTTAGGATTGCTAAATTCTGTGGGGTAATTTAGTAAGAGTAGTCCCTGGGGTGTTTCAGGGAGTGTATCCTCTAGCCAGTACAGTCTGTCAGAGCTTCTTGCTGCTGACTTAGTATATCAAAAAGAGCTTCTACTGACAAATCCATGTACTGAAGGTGGAATCTGGATTTAATCTTGAAATTTTCTAGGCTTACCTGTCATAAAGTACTATGCATTTTATGCTTCTTGCCAAGTAAATTTAGAAAGCCTTCAGTAACCATGGTTAAGATGGTTATTGTGCAATAACCATCTCCCCATTCAAACACATGAAGACATAGTTTAGTCTCATATAATGAGCCCACGGCACTTTTTGTGTATAATACTTAGGCAAAGTCAGTGTCGTGCTACATCTTCTAGTAGTTGCTTATGTATGAAATCCGTGTGTGTTACAGAGCGCTAAAGTGCTGACTTGCACACTTGTTGGCATTTCCTTCAGAAGAGAAAATTAAGGTTTGTTTACATTGTTTATTATGTAGGAAACTGATATCCTTAAGCAGAGGGATTTCTGATTTTTTTTCTGAGATCTTATAATTGAATTTGAGATGTGCTTATCATGCGTTCATGTTTGCATCCTTGGAAGCCATTATGATCCATAATATTTTGTGATAATTCTTTCCATAAACTGATTCTGCAGTATGTGGAAAAAATATTTCCTTTTAGCCTAGCATTTATTGCATTTCATTTTGAATTAAGGGTTATTTTGTATCTTTCTGTTGTACATTCCCTAAAGAATTTTCTCTCTGGAACCAGAGTCTGGCTTTTCCCTGCCTGGGCACTTCATAGACTCTTTTAGCTTTGTGGGTATCAGTGCCTTTAAACGCCTTGTTATTTTCCCTCAGCTCTCTACACTCAGTAATGCTTTGAGTTTTATCTTTTAATCCAATTTTGTATGCTGGAAACTTTCATCAGGCTGATGCTGGAGTCTCTTTGTTGGTTGGCTGCAATCAGCGTAGACATTGGTAATGTGTGTGACAAGTTCTGGTTGCTTCTGATGCACATTGCCGTGTTCATCAGTGCTCGATTTCATCTACAGTCCAGGTATTCTGAGTCCTTCTGTCTTCCTGTCTAGCCACTGTTAATTGTCTTGTCTCTTTTGTGCCTTTTCCTATTTGTGCATAAGTCTAATTTATAAACAGGTTATAAACCTATGATGTATTCCCTATTTCTGACCCCTTCTGAGAAGCTCTGCTTATAACAGCAAGGTCATACTTTTAAAACATTTCCTGGACATAACAAGCTGTAGTGACAAAACATTTTTGCTGATCCATCTGCATCTACACAAAAAGTGATTGTGTAGTAACTTGCTCATTGCATTAATTTTTTTATAATCATGACTTAACCTGTCAGGATCTCAAGCGTAGACTAAGGTTTTAGGTTCTTTATTGGCATACATAGTTCTATTTAGTTATTAGATTCCTAAATTACAGACTTCTACCTAATTTAGACAAGGCTGTACGTGTATTCTCAGAATGAGTTTATCTTGTGTAAATATATGCGTGCTAGTCTTGAAGACCAAGTTAGATTTGAGGGTTTTCTGAATTACTGTGATAGAATTTCATATAATTCTAAGTTACTTATTTGACTGAAGTGAGGTATTACCAGGCCATGTATGTGTTGGTAGACTTCAAAAGGACATAACATAATTAATGTATGTCCAAGAAAAAAAAGTGTATCTGTTCTGTTCCATATCTTTGCCCATTTTAAGCTTGCAACACTGATTTATAATTTAGGGTTTCTTAGTAGTCTCTTGTAAGATAAGTCTTCAAAGTCTTTTTCAAATTTCAAATAAATTATATCGACCAACTGGGCTCTTTGTCTGGTGTTTTGTTTAACATGCCCAAGAATTTGAGTAGATTAGTGATGCATGGTTTTTTCTTCGCAGCAGCTGTGCTCATTTGCCTTTATCATATAACATCAGTCGTGAGAGTTTGTTTCTCTTTTTAGTTGCCATTTCAGCATACTTTTCTAATACCGAAGTCTGTCTCATGGGTGGACAGATTAGAAATTATCACTAGTTAGTGCGGCTTTATCAGAGTAATTTTTTTATTACACAGTGTCATTGTAATATTCAGTAACATGCCACTAGACCTATGAAAACAAAAGTGATTTTTCTGTAGAAAATGTAGTGTGAAACGGGGAAGGGATATAGTATGTTAATTTTACTAAAAATTATGTATTGAACTTGCTCAGAGCTCTGGTTAAGTAAGCTTGTCACTAATTAGTGAATTTCATCTGGATTCACTGTTGCAACACAGTGAATGCCTGAAGGTCAAATTTTTAATGCAAGTATTTGTGATGTTGGCAGCCACTCAATGCTAGCCACTCAACATTAGTAAGTTTGATACCTTCCCTGATTTCCAAAAGACACTGACAAAGTATCTTATATGAATATAGTATTATCAAACATAGTGTCCTGGAAAAAAAAAAAAAAAAAAAAAACAAAACCAAAAAAAATAACAAAAGTAGGTCAACAAGAACAAGTCAGCAACACCTAGGTTTTTTTGTTCCAGGGTTGGTGTTGGGTTTTTAATTTGTTTTTGTTTGGTTGGTTTTTTTGGTTTTGGGTGGTTTTTTTGCTTCATTGAACTTTGCTAGTAAGAGGTGTCTGACAATTTCAAGGTGTATGTATGTCTGAGAGCTGGTACAAAATAATCCGGATGTCAAATTAATTCATCTGGATTCATGAAGAGCTTCACTGGTTAAGTGTTGGTGAAGGTATGCAGAAGATAATGAATTATTTGTAGCTTCTAGTTGTTCATTTGATGAATGGTGAAAAGGGAAGTTTGTGAGTTGCTGTTACTGTGAGACTACAGACTTCTGTCTGTTTCTTGTTCATCAGTCTTGTATTGGATTTTTCTAGTCTTCATGCATACTGTTTCCTTAAGTGTTGGTTTACTTTGAGGATAGTTAATACTCTAAAAAGATGTTTTAGATTTGTGTCAGTTGTATCTTGATGGCACTTTGGGAGAGGGATAGAACAAACTTGCTGTGCTCATTCCAATGAAGAGATCTAGTAGGCAAGGTTTCCTTTTTCTCACTGATAGAATTACCATTTATATAATTTAATTCCTTTTCAGAAGGAGTATTCTCCAAATTTAACCTTTAAATGCTCTATTATATGAGAAATACTTGTCTGCTGTTGCATAACTTGCAAGAACTGTAGCTTCCATCAAGTTGTGTGAGCATCTGTATTTTTGCTCTGTATCTGAATATTCAACCAACAGATACATTTCTTTTGCCGTAAGACCTTTTTCTACTTTTTTGACATCTAGGAAATGAATCATTGCTGGTGATTCTGGAAAACTCAGTGTACCTCTTCTCTTTAGAAACCTGGAAGAATGTTCATAAATCTACAGATTTCAGTTTACTGTGTTATATGCAGAAGATGGAATGAATCAATAGAGTTATAGTTGTACTTAGTTTGAAAACACTGTTTTTTCACAGAGCTTTAGTTCAGCTATTATGGCAGCTTATGCTGGCAGAAGGATTCTAATCAATAAGCAATTCAGTTGAGTCTACAAATACAGGGCTAACTTTATTAGCAAAGACTTAAGAGTAGTTAATCCCTGAAAGTGTCTTCAACAAGGATTTTGCCACAGAAATTATATTTTAAGTTGGGCAAAGCTGGTAGTTGTGGATAACAGTTAATGTTTTACATTTCTGTGGGAAACTTTATAAACAATTTTGATTCCCTGTTTACCTTTTTTTATCTTGGCGTAGATTAAATATCATAATAAAGATCTATAATATGATTTCCTTTACAAATCAAATCAACTTGATTATGAATCAAATAAGATCTCGTCTATGGTATGAATAACATCTTAACCTTTTAAAGGGGTAAAAAAACCTAAAAAATTAATAACTTGAAGGTATTCTTTGAGAACAAATCAGTCATATCCAAACCAGGCAAATTTTTGCCTGGAAAAAAATGTATCCCAAAGGTACAAAGTCAAGGCAAGTTTATAATGAAAATACTAATACAACCCTAGTTATTCTAGGGCAGGCAGGTCTCAGTGCTTGTTTTGCAGTGTTTGCACTATATTTCAGGGGCAGGATTTTAAATTGTGCATTAAAAAATACATTTTTATACATGAAATAATTTTTCTGCAGAATCTTTGCAATAATGAAAAAAAGAAAAGCTTGAACACTTCTTCCATCTCTTGTGACTGGTAGGACATTATGAAATAGGCCATGCTTGATTAATGTAGGGTATGATAATGTAAAGGGCTTTGAAGAAATCCCATCTGTTCATCATCAGCTGGGAAGTTAAACTTTTTCATGTATCTTAAAAAAAAAAAAAAATCAGAGCAGCAGTGTAAGGAGGAAACAGCTGGCAAAGGTCAGGCTGAACTAGCAACTGAATTTTAATAATTTACAGGGTGGGGGGGATTTAGTTCTATTTTCATGTCTTTCAAACTGTCCTGCATATTTTCCTTATTATCTCATAATTTTAGAAAATGCTGGGTTTTCTCCTTTTGACTGTTTGTTGTGAGTTTGAGGGGAGGTAGTGAAGAAGGAATTAATTTGTTGGTTTGTATAAAACGATTGTGTTAGCAATTTAGGTGGTTTGGGTTTTTTTAAGTATTGCTAGCTAGGAGCCAAGCATGGGAGCATCAGACTTACAGTAAATAAAATGAAGAAAGCAGCCTGAGTCAGGCTTGTCTTATTTAGTCTAGACAGTACTTTTCATGCCAAATGTTACTGGTCTCATTTCTGCTTGCCAGAGTTACTCTGATACGTTGCATTCCTGCTTTGGTTTTATTAAGCAAGAGAGCTTTCTTTTGCATGATGGTTAGCTGCAAATGTTTGTTCTCCCTCTGCAGTGCTGTTGTAGCCTTGTAAGTATTTATCATATGGTTTGTTTGAAAATGCAATTAGACATTTGTGTGCCTAGTGTACACTTCAGCAATGGAAAGTTTTTGTCAAGTTTATTAAGTAAATGTCAGTTTTGACCATCTAATTACAAACTACCAGATATATTAGTGACATAAGCCTGTGTAATGCAAAAGTCTTGCGTAGTCTTGGCTATTTCGTGCAAAACTTAACACTAGTTAGAAAGATGCAATTGTTAGTTACAGGGAGCATTAGTAGTACTTGAATATTTTACATTGCAACAATGCCCAGGGGTTGCACAGAGCTGTGCAGCATTCAAATGTGCCGTAAGCAACATGCTAATGTTAGGAAGCAATAAAATCCATTCAGTTGCGGTGACGGTTGTTCTTAATAGGTAAGAACTGTTTATCTCTGAATATTAAGTATAGTGCCCATGAGTTGATGAGTATGCCTTTCATTTCTTTGTTTTACATTATAAAAACCTGGTTTAGAGTGTCTGTGACCTACTTCGAGTATCCTCTTGTGGGCTGTGGTAGCAACTTAGCACCAGCTATTCCTAGTGGCCTTGAACCTTGAGTAGTGTTGTGAAAAAATCAGTCTGTCCTGCTACTTATTTTTTAATGTGGATATTCCGACACCAGGAATAGATGAAAACACTCCACTCAATGCCTAGCATTGCTACCGTAGTGTATTCTGAACAGAGCTTAAACTGCCTGCGCCATTTGCTATGGGACAGCTAAATGAACCTGAGCATAATAGTAGGCTTAGCTTTAGCTTTGTGCTAGGGGCCCCTGATGCAGGCAATGCGACTGCAGCACCTGGGCCCCCCCCCAAAGGCAGGACCAGTGTGAGGGGCTCAGGCAGAGCTCCTGAACTTGACAGAGGCCGCCCTACAGGAAAGGGAAGAAGCAGTAGTATTCCTGGACTGATAAGAGGGTTGTTTGGCAAGCTGACACCAACAGTCATGGCAACAACCACTGCTTTTTAGAGGATTGGGTATACATTGCAGTAGAGCTGTTAAGGATAATTTCCAAAGGCGCTCAATAGGGACTGGGGTGATGCTTGTTACCAAACTAGTCCTGAAATGGCGATAGTTCTGAAGATTTCTTTCACAGGGATCAATGCAAGGAAAAAAATTACTCCCCACTGTGTTGCTGAGCCCACTAGAAACCCTATCTTCTTATTTAGAAGTCCTGCAGCACTGAAGGACCCCCTATGTGCTGGTCTAGGAAGAAAAAACCCAGGTCCTTCACTAGCATCTATGCACAAACTGTTGATAGCAGAGCTACGTGACTGGTCTCATATAGCTCCCATGATGTAGTTAGAGTAGTATCCTTGATTCTAGTGGAAGATGCGGTATCTCAGATAGCTATGCAATATCGTTTTGATTATGAACTAACATCTCTAAGCACTAGGTCATGTTGGGAGGAATTTGAGTATCAAAAGAACAGTCAGATCAGAGGGATCTTATAAGCACTTTGATGTTTGACCATATCAGCTCCTGCTGGACTTAAATGGCAGCATCTGTCTGTGTCCTGTCAAAGAAGATAACACCATTAAACAAATATATATAACTTCTAATAGATTGCTGTATTATCAACTTTTGTAGTATGTTGACCTCTGTTGTCATGGCTTGCTTACACATCACATGGGACTAATTCAGTATATAGACCCTCTTATGTCCAGGTACAGAAATGGATGTCCTTATACATAGGCATCAAACAAGATCTGCAGAAAAAAACAGGTTGTGCAGTAAGGATTGTAGTAACTCTTCAAAGACATGAAATTCATATGTAAGCAGTACTGAAGGCAGTGACTTTAGCTATATTGCAGGCTGAGGTCTTCCTCGTGGTACTTCCTATCAGAGAATCCTGAGCCTGACCCCCAACATCCCTGAAGCGTCTCCTGATCTGCTGGTTAGGAAACCTAAAGACAACATGGAAAGTACATTGTTCTCTCTTAATATGGGGAAGGGGCTTTTACTGAATATGAGATTGTGTAAGCACTGTATTAGAAAAATTTGACTTGGAGATAGACTGAGGAGTTATGTTTCTGTTGTATGGAAGTCCTAGAATGTCTCTGTTAATGAATGCCCTTTTTCTCAGACTGATCCAAGTTAACAAGAGCATCTGTCTAGGACAAAACCCCATTGTCTGTTCTAACCACAAATCCATTGGCTACAGCAGTTACTAAGCATCCTAGAATAACATGACTAAGGAATCGGGCATTGCTTTGGAGATAGGGGCTGGCTCAGGCTCCACGTGTAGGAAAACAATACAATAATCATCTGACTTCTCATCTGAAACTTTTCAGTCCCACCACTGTGGGGAAGTGCTGCTCAGCTGTCCTCTGTGATATGTGCCCATGCCTTATTCTCAGAGGGCAGTTATTTACCTTGCAGAACTGTGGCTCTGAGGGGCGGTTGTTACAAATCCCATGACTTTCCCATTTTTCCACTTTTGCAGACTGAACTTATTAGAGGCCCTTAGTTGAGAATAAAGCGAGGGAGGCTTACAGGATCCCACTCTTTATTAATTCATTTGAGCAAAGGACAACATAGTCCTAGTAGCCACTGTTATTAGCTTAGTAATAGATACTACTCTCTGAGGAATGTGTATCTCTACAGTGTGATCTACGTTAGCTACAACTTCTTGAAGACTAGCCATTCATAGGTTTATTACTTGAAGGTGTGCTATTACTTGTTAGGCAGTGGAACTCTGCAGCCAAGGGCCCCAAAGCATCTTGCAGTTTCATTGCGTGTGGTTAACACCTGGGCAATTTGCTCCCTTGCTTGTTTATTGCTGTGTGGCGCTGTGGAAGAGTGAAGACCAGTTTGTCTGTTACTAAAGAGATGGTTCCTGCTGCTGGTGGTGGCTAAATAACCATGTTTTTTGAGAGGGGGAGAAGGGAATTTCTATTGAAAGTTGGCAAAGTCTTGTGCAGTGAGAAGCTGAGGTCTTACGGAGGAATCTAACAGTACAAGAAGGAACTGGGGTTGGTAGTGAGAGAATCGGTGAGCTTGAAGGAATCATATTGTTTGACAGGAAGCGGAAATAGTTTTGCTGTGAAAGAAAGCCATGTAGTTATGCAACATTTGTCAGAGATGTTCAATAGTACAGACAAAGAGAAAGTGGATGGGGAAAATAACGTGGAGCTGCAAAACGGAGACAGACCTTCTGACAAGATGGGAGACAACCTGAAAAACGGGAAGAGGAGCAGTGCTCTGCTCTATGGCTAGAAGGGTATGGGGGGGAAGGGAACAGGGTTTCTGGAAACAGAGGGGGAAAGTCAGCTGGGCTTAGGTTCTGCTTTTAACGTATCTGGTGTGAAATGGCAGCTCTAAGAAATGGAGAGAGGTTTAAATGCACCACTGCTTCTCTGATCAGTCTGGAAAGCTCTGTGTGCAAACAAAGTTGAGCTCCAACTCATGATTTTGAGGAGGACTTTTTCCCATTCCTCTCTGTTTTCTGAGCTGTCCATGATGCTTCTCCTGCTGTGTCGAAAAGGAAGTGATATAATCCCTGTAGTCTTTATATGTTAGGTGTTTATTGAGCTGACCAAGACAATGAGAATGCTAAATGCTTGGAAAATCGGGTGCTTAATTGGAGGCTAGTAAGTTTCCCAAACTGTATTTTGAGAACTTGGAGTACAGATGAATTTGTCTTCAACTTTTTATCAGTAGTTTCTAAGGCTAATTTATTAATTGTTACATCATTCTGTCTCTCCTGGGTTGCTTTTTGTTTGTTTTGTTTTTTTTTTTTTTCCCTAAAACAGGATGATACCCCTTCCGTCTCAGACACTGATGATGAATCTTCATCATGGCCAAACGCAGGAATATGTGATCAAACCCAAATATTATCCAGTAAAAAAAGTGATTTCAGGAGAACAATCCACCGAGGGCTCATTACCACTGAGGCTGGGCCAGGATCAACTTGCATCACCTTTTCAATGTGAGTACAACTGCAAAACATGTGCTCCCTTCTTTTCCCTGCAAAAGCTTCCCCCCCCCCTTTTTTTTTTTAAGTTCTTGAAAATTTATTTTGTTCACCTGAATTGCAGTAACACTTCGAGACAGAAAAAGGTTAAAATAATTAAACATTATATAGTTCTTCAATTAGCAAATACTCCAAAATTCTGCATCCTGTTGAGAGGCAAAACAGATTTCCTGGATGAAGAAAAAAACCTGAACCTAATTCACTGCTGGAATCTCATAATGCTATTTCTAGATGATAGTTTTTCCTTCAGATAAAAGGTGCTGTGTGAGCACTTGCTAGAGTAGGCATAACCCTGAGTGTAGTTAGCATAAGATGACAGTTCCCTTTACTTCAGTATGATGTATACCCTTCTTGGAAAACTGGCGTCCAAGATTTTTCACTATATTTTTCGCTATATTTAATTTATTATGTGTTTATGAACTTCTGGACAGTATAGAGGCTGCATGAGAGTTTCTGCTTCATATTTATAAAGAAAGGATTGTGTAGGTGCCCAGCTTGTGGCCCTGGCTCATGCCCCATTGTGTGGGGAGCTTGAGGACAAGTTTTGGCTTAAAAGATGCTTAAAAGGGCTTGATGAATTATCGGTTAGGTATTCAAGAGTGTCTGCTGGCTTGATTTGGAGAAAAGCTCCTGCAGTTAAATAGTGGACTGATTAACACGAAGACCCAAGGTACTCGTAGTCCCCTGACAGACTTCCTCTGCTGTAACACAGAGAAATATTTTCTGCTGAGGATTTAGGGAGGAGCCTTTCCTTCTAAATCTGTAAATATGGTTTCTTTCTGTGAGTATCTTTGCATTTCCACATTGTACATCTTTATGGTCTGTCCACTTAAGTGCAACCCCCTGCTTCTTTTTCCTCAAGTGTAAGTTCATCGATGGGTAATTAGAATTCTGGCCCTAATGGGAAGAACAGGGAGCAGCCGGAGGTCTTTCGATTAACAATTTCAGAGTGGTGTAGTATACTGCTTGCAAAGCACTACATCCCTTTCTTAGAAGCTTCAAAAAGATATTTCATCACATTGTCAACATCAACCAATAGTCCCTTTTGCAAACAAGATACCATTGCTTTTCTTCCAGCCATCTGTAGTTTTCCTCCAAATAAGATATTGGTGGCCACTGGGATTGGATTGTGTCCTTCTCTTCTGACTCTTGCTAGCCGAAGACTATACAAATCCCAGGTTGTATTGTTCTCCCAGTACTTAGAATGACTGTTGCTCATTGGATTCTGGCCAAAAAATCTTTACTTTTGCCCCCTTCTTTCAGACTGTTTGAGTCAGTCTACCTTAGATACACTTAGTGGTCCTTGCATGTACCAAGCTGCACTAAACGAATGGGTTGTGTGGGACTTTTTTTCTTCTATTGTAGCATAAGGAAAAATAACTCCATGCAGCTCTGAGGCAAAGAAGCCAGTGCCTCTAGTTTTTTTTAGCTTGTTGGAGCTCCTCTGTTAATTACAGTACTCTGAGGGACATGACTGGGAGAAGCAAAACCAGGACCTGAAGACATAGAGCATTTGTTATCAAATCCTAAGAAGCCCCTCAGTGAGTGGTGCTTTAGTAAAACATTCTACCTTTATCGGAAAGCATATGATTCCTAAAACACCCAAAGGACAGATAGTTAAAACAGTGTTTGTGGCCTGATAAGATCAGCCATGACTTAAGTGTTGCCTCAGAGGTAAAATGCAGGACTAAATCTGAGGCTATTTGTATGGTGTTGAAATTTCCGATACTGGGCTTTTGAGCAGTCTAGAAAAGGTCACTTAACCTGTTTTGCCTCCATTTCTATGTTTGTGAGGTGAGAGTCAGTGATGGCAACTTCTGATGAAGCGGTTTAGATACCTGTCAGTACAGAGTGAAGTTTGAGGTGTGTGTTATTAGAGTTTAAGATTGTATATCCCTAGCCTCAACAGGAGACCTAGAACATGGCTAGCTATATCTGTTTAGAGTGGCTTCTGGTTTCTAGAGGTGCTGGAATGGATTCCAAGGATAGAAGGCTACTTGTTTCCATAAAAATTGAGTGGTAAATTTCAACTGTCGGTATTTTAATGTTAGGGCTGTTTGTAATTAATTACAATAAGGTAAGATTAGGATGTGAAATTTCATGTCAGGTGTTCTGTGATAACCACCCATATGCAGTTCCTAGCCCTGTCTTGAACTGAGGGGTGAGCTCCTGCAAATTATGTCATGCTTATGGCAGGGTTGACATTCATTGTCTAGTTAATATAAGAAAATTTATGAGACTGGCTGATGATATCATGGTATTTTGTCAATGCTGTTAAATCTTATTTCATGGCAGAACCTCTTATTTCATTGCGCAAAGGTATCAGTAATGGCAATGTGTAGATACTTGAAAAGGAAGAGGGGAAAAATGTAATAAATTAAAAAGCAAAAACCAGAAAGTTAGTACTGAATATTTCAAGGCCTTTTTTCTTTCCTTATCATTAAATGATTTTTTTAGAGAAAAGAAGATATATGCCACCAAGTATTATCTGGCTCCTCACCCAAGAGTTCATAGCCATCAATTAACATGGGGTACAAAGCAAGTAATTCTGTTATTTTTTTTCTGAGCATTTCTATGCATTTTATTTTGAAGTATTAATACTGTGACAGATACTGGAATCTGTGAAAGATGTACTCTATAGAATAAATCCATTTATTTATTATTTATTTATTTTTCAAGCTGTAGCTGCAATTGGTGTTGATTTTTCTGGGCTTCTACAGATGACTTAAATATTGTGACATGAAATGGATAGACTTGAAACTGGAACAAGTCCTGAGATACCTTTAGAGACAGATCTGTCCTGCAGAGGCAAATGAGATGTGGGCTAATGGTGCTTTGGGAGGAAAACTGCTGACCCTGAGTAGGTACTCCTGGACATCTTCTGATTCACAGTCAGTCATATTGAATGTTCCATTATAGTGCTACCAGATCAGCTTTTGGAGATAGTAGAGAAAAAAATGTTAAAGATTAGTCACATTAAACATTTTTCAATGAAAATCCATTTAAGGTTCCTTCTGGAACATTTACTCTGGTGTATTTATGAGCAGTTTCATTTTGCTTATAGCTTTCAGAACATGCAGTATAGTAGTATTATTAAAGACAGCAAAATGGTTTATTCTTTTTGTCTTTTAAACTGAATTTTACTGTGAAGTTATGTATCACATCAACAAAGCTTGAAAATTCAGTAAGCCATTGGGGTTACAATAATCTACCTGGGCTTGTGCAAGGCATTTGACACCGTCCGGAATGATATCCTGGTCTTTAAATTGGAGAAATGTGGATTTGATGGGTGGACCACTTGGTGGATAAGGAATTGGCTGGATGGCCACACTCAAGGAGATGCGGTCAGTGGGTCGGTGTGCAAGTGGCATGCAGTGACAAGTGGTGTTCCTCAAGGGTTGGTACTGAGACTGGTACTATTTAACATCTTTATTGGCGACATGGGTGTTGGGACTGAGTGCACCCTCAGCAAGTTTGCCGACAACACCAAGCTGTGTGGAGTGGTTGACATGCTGGAGGGAAGGGATGCCATCCAGAGAGACCTGGACAAGCTTGAGAGGTGAGCCGGTGCCAACCTCATGAGGCTCAATAAGGTCAAGTGCAAGGTCCTGCACGTGAGTTGAGGTGATCCCATGCACAAATACAGGCTGGGTGGAGCGTGGCTCGAGAGCAGCCCTGGGGAGAGGGTCTTGGGAGTGTTGGTAGATGAGAGGCTCAACATAAGCTGGCAATGTGCGCTCTCAGCCCACAAGGCCAACCGTATCATGGGCTGCATCAAAAGAAGCGTGGCCAGCAGGTCGAGGGAGGTGATTCTGCCCCTCTACTCCACTCTCGTGAGACCCCACTTGGAGTACTGTGTCAAGCTCTGGGGCACCCAACATAAGAAGGACATGGATGTGTTGGAGTGGGTCCAGGAGGGCCACAAAGACGATCAGAGGATTAGGGCACCTCTGCTATGAGGACAGGCAGAGAGAGTTGGGGTTGTTTAGTCTGGAGAAGAGAAGGTTCCGGGACGACCTTATAGCAGCCTTCCAGTATTTGAAAGGGACCTACAAGAAAGCTGGAGAGGGGCTTTTTACAAGGGCATGTACTGATAGGATGAGGGGTAATGGCTTTAAACTGGAAGAGGGTAGATTTAGATTGGATATCAGGAAGAAATTTTCCACTATGAGGGTGGTGAGGCACTGGGAGAGGTTGCCCAGGGAAGTTGTGGATGTCTCATCCTAGAAGTATTCCAGGGCAGGTTGGATGAGGCTTTGAGCAATCTGGTCTAGTGGGAGGTGTCCTTGCCCATGGCAAGGGGGTTGGCACTAGATGATCTTTAAGGTCCCTTCCAACCTAAACCATTCTATGATTCTGTAATAGCATTTAAAGTCACCCTACGATGTGAAATGTAGTTACCTGACAGCAGCCATTTCTACTATCAAGCATTTTGGTCTTTTGTGCTGTGGGATATAAGCCTTCTCCTAAGACTAGCTAGTGTAGTTAGTCATTAAGTTTGCATAAAAATTTTAAGTTCTTTAGTGCTAAACTTGTAATTCTCACTCATTGTGCCTAATGGGGAAGGCGGCTACAATTGTTCATAGTGATTTATTTAAAAAAAGGTGGGTTGGGTTTTTTGTGGTTTGGTTTTTGTTGTTTTTTT
>VYXH01001115.1:299930-342304 GCA_013397275.1 Burhinus bistriatus | reverse complement strand
TTTTTTTTAATTAAACAAATTAAAAACTCACCCTGGAAATAATGTTAAAGATCTTGAATTAAACATTTTTTTGAGTTCACTGACTCAATTGAATTTTCAGAATGGTCACAATTTTACTCCATTATTAATTCTGTTTCCTTATGCCTAGTATTGTAATGCAGTTTTATTTATATGGCCATATATTGCTTTTTTCAAAGTGCTCACACCACGTTTGGTACAGAAAGAGAGAAAAATCAGGGCCCATAAATATGGCATTGTATAACTTTAAGGTGCTTGTCTGTAGAACTGAAATGCTCTTCTGTTTGCGTACTCTTAAATAATCTGTTAAAATTACCACACTCTAAAGCATCTGTCTGATTCTATTTAATCAGTACACTGATATATTTAAGCTACTACAAATCAATCTTCAGATATCTTTGTGCAGAATTAGAAAATAGTTAAGGATAAGGCTTTGGATATTCAGAGCCTTCTCAAGCAAATGAAAATAGCTTCTGTTGGATAGACTGACAGCTGCAGGGAAACTGTAAGTATGGTTTAGCACCAGTAGGAAGGTTGAATATATAGTGATGAAAATAAGCTTGCAGTGGAATTGTTCTGATCAGCAAAGAATAACTGAAAAGGATGAGATCATGTGGATCTCAACATTTGTAACATAACCATTAAAAATACTTCTATAGGGAGGTGAGGCCAGCCAAATAGCCTATCTTATATAAGCGTACCACGAGCTCTGAGTAATTCTCAAGGGATGCATTGTTTTCTTAAAAGTATGTACTGGCACACTTGACCTCGCAACCTGGTAGTCTATTAAACAGTAGGAAGATGATATTCTTAGTAATTCAGGTACATCTACCTTAGACATTTTCCGCTACTCTTTTAATGGCACTGTTAAAGAGTAACCGCTAGTCAGCATGACCTGAGCATGGATCCTCTAAGTATCAGTGTTGATCTCCCTGGATTTATAAATGTAATGCTGAAGAAAATTAGATAAAGGAATTCCATGCTGTTTCTATTGGTCTAAAATATTTAAGGATATGATAATAAGGAAAATTCTAAACTGAACGTGCACTTTCTGGAATTCCTTTCAACATGGTTACTGTAAGAACTGCTTATTACAGCAGTAAGAGGCTAGGATGTTCTCAGTTTCACTCTATCCACTTCTGGTGTTAAATGATTCTTCAGAAAATGCATTTAAATATACACCTGATTTTCTATCGTGAGATGGTTGAGGACTAGTTTTTAGTGGCGTTTTGCCCATAGAGATGAATAAAAGTAGAATTTCTGCTTCTGAAATCAGTTGTCCAGTCTTGTTGGAGTCTGTGTTGCCTGCATGTGTAGGACACTTTCACACACCCCTCACTGGGCTGCAATTCCTTATGTGTATAATGGTGATGCCACCACTTCCGTCTCTTAGAGGCATGTTGTGAAAATAGATTAATTAGCGCCTGAGGCAAACAGAAACTGCACTAAAAGCAAAAGGAGAACTCAAGAGTAGGTGTAGACTACCTTACCCACAGCTGGAAGACAGGAAAATAAAGCATGTATGTATATAACAAAGTTATCTGAAGGACAAATATATGTTTAAGAAGGAAAATGAGCCTAATCTGTTTATTCAGGAAGACAATACAAAATGTATGTGAATTTTGCAACTGAAGTTACATGTTAAGTTTATGCAATTAAATAGTATGGAAGACTTTTTTTTCTTTCTTTTAGGTAGATGGTGTTTTTCTGGTCTTCACCAGAATTCTTTATAAAATGCATTAAGGAGACTTGTCTCCTTTCTGTTTTAGGTAGAAAATGGAAACATGTCTCGAATTTAAGTAGTACAGGTTGCATAATGGTTAGTGAATACAGGCTTGCAGCACCCTACTATGGCTTAGTTTTGTGTGTTGTGGTTTGAAGTTGGACAAGTATGTGTGTGGGTATCTAGAATCTGCCCATGGTTCTGTGGGGAACACTTAAATCCTTGTGTAAACATGAAGCTGAGACAATCGTATGAAAGTCGTGTAACTTCTAGTTATTGATACATTCTGTTGCCTCATATTTTACAACATAATTTTACGTATGTTTATATACATGAAATAAGATTAACATGGAAGAAAATGTTCCACCACTTAGAACTGTGATGTGCAGAATACTCTGTTAAAATTTTGGCATAACAATAGCTTTCCTACTATTGAAAGCATAATACACTGTTAACTTAGAGAAGCTCCTTTTTATAAGTTCCTACATAATTTACACATGCTGGTTTCACTGATGACTTCATTCTTAACTTAAGCAAAAACAGGTGTTGCTTTGCAATTCCAATTTAAACTATTTTTGTGAAATTGCAGCATTCTGACTTCACTACGTGACACTTACATCACAATAATAGCATTTTCCCGTCAGTAAGTATGGGCAAACAGCTGTAAAATACATAAATGTTTTACTGTTTAAAAAAATGCATACAGAGATATGACACGTGTTCCATGTAAATACATCTGTATGATTTGCCATTCTACCACAATTCAGTGTGTGTTGACTTTAGAGGGGGGAAAAAAGCTACCTCATGTCTTCAGTGGGTCAGATAGTCTTTCTACTCTTCTCGGTATTTGTTTGTGGAACTGCTCTGCATGAGCAGCAAAACAATTCTCTCACTGATTTAACTAGAGCATTGCATTGTGTTCTTTTTAACTTCTGCCTACATACATATATATGGATATTAGAGTTGAACATTGGTAACGTTTCTAAATAGAAGTTTTGGGAAATCTGGAGGTAAGGAAGGGATGTTAAGGCTATACTGTGATTAAACAAGGTATAGCCAGCAGAATGAACAGTTAGACTAACAAGCAGAAATAACTGAAAAATCACAGCACAGTCTATTTGGAGGGAATGTAGAGTCAAATTCACTTCAGTCACTAATGGGAACTGACATCCATGTCTTGCTCCTGAGGTTGTACATAGTCAAATACAAATAAGGGAATGGGGTAAGTGTATAAATATCAGAGACTTTGTTTTGTTTTCTCAAATGCAAAGCACTTGTGTGTGTGTCTTCAAAGCCTTTGCTCCCCTTCAAGGGGCAAGGGGGATTTTTCAGGGACATCCTGAAATTAAGAAAAAAATTTGGTTCAGTCAGCATCAGGGTCAAACAATAGTGTGGCTTTTTTGATGACAAAACACGAACAATTTTAGCAAAGCATCCTTTTCCTCTCAACCATTTAAGAACATTACCCACACTGCTATTGAAAGGCATGACAGTTCATAACAGCCATTTAAAGTTTGCATTTGATTCCAGTGGGACTTGGAAACAAGAGGCTAAACTTCAAATATAAATTAAGTGGCTTAACTAGATTCACGCTAATGCAGTGAACTCTGTCAAATCAAGCAGCATGTTTAGTTTGCTTTTGCTTTAAAAAGTAGAGTGACAGATTCTGAAAATAAATAACAAATGAACATAGTTTATTTAGCAATTATAAAAGACTATGGAGTTCTTTGAAATCCTGGGAGACACAACAACTCTGTATAAATACAAACTGCTTCTCTCAATATACTATAGCTGCACGCATTTTAACAATACCCTTTCTAAGCTGTCTCCTCCATAAAGGGCTCACAATTGAGGAAGCCAGTAAATCTGCACCCCAAAAAAGTACTACATTTCTCTGTTTGGACTCCAAAAAGATTTTATGGCCACTGAGCTTACCAATAATTGAATGTCTGCGTGACAGGCAAAGGCTGCTGATGCTTTTATAAGAACTAATTTAAATGTTACATTCACCAAAAACCTAATGACCCTGTCTGTACACTTTAAAATATGGCGGTCAAGACTGATAAACGGCAGTGTGGGGAAAAATGTTGGAAAAACAGATTGGTGATCTGGCAAACAGAACTAAAATCAGTTCAAAACGTGTTTTAGCTAGGGGAAAACACAGACTGAGACAAATGCATCTCAACTGCTGTGATGAAAGAGAATTGGCTTCAAACCCAAAGATTTCTCAAGAAAAAAGAGGCTTTCCAGAAAATTCTGTAGGGGAAAACCTCTATGACGTGTTTGAAAAATAGTAATTTAGCTGGATAATATAGAGACGATTTGAACCCACACAATTAAACGTTAAAAGTCCCTTAGCCAGGCTAACTCCAGAGTTGCTGTGGTACAAGTCTTGGATACCAAGAATTGGTTCTGATCGTTGCAAGTAGCTAAGTCTGGTTTTACTAATAGGAGATGTGAAAGTGCTCTTCTCTGTCAGTGCCACTGCCTATGCTAGAAAGAACTAACAAATGTTGAGAAAAAAAGTACTGCAAGAAGGTCCTTTCATACCCAGTGAAACAGATTTCAGAATCAATGACATCCTTATTTCTGTCGTCATTTTTTCCCTCTTCAGAAAATTAAAGGAAAAAAAGATCTTGGCTTCATGCAGTGCTGAGGGAGAAGATTTTTAATGGTGATTCAGCATGTGGAGAGGGCTATGTTCATATATAACTTACTTCCATGACATTCTGTCCTTTGTCACTGTTTACAGTTTGTTGACTTCCTTAGTGCTTTTCATTTGCTTCCTTTCAGGAAATAGAATGTTAAGTGAGTATACGTGGTAAGATACTACTAATTTAATTTTTATTCCCTGTTTTTCCTGGAAATGGTAAACAGTTTTAGTGTTGCATCTAAGACTTGGTTTCTCATTTAAGAGTCATGTACCCTGTGTCTGTCTCAAGAATTTATTTTCTGAAGGAGTAACACTCTTCCAACTTAAGACTTGTAATACTATTATGAGGCAAGGTAAAGTCTGGTCTCTTGATTGTGAAAGGAGTCTAGATAATTACCTTAGGCAAAATGCATAGTTTCAGATTGCTGAGATCAGGTGGGGATGAGTCTTATTGCCAGTGTATAGAGGCCTAATTGAGACCTTCTTGAAAGAGTCCTGTTTATAAAGCGGAGAGTAGCGGTTGTATTTAGCTGGTAATACTAAAGTGTCAATGACACTGATAACCTATGTTCATCTGTGCCCACCTAAGCTCCTGTATGGCTGTAAGTTTGTGTGTAAACATGCTGACTTTGCTACCTGAGCACACAGTTCCTGCAGTAGTACCTGCAGTAGCCTCCATCAGCAGAAAATTGCTTGTGGTGGGCTGTGAAGTTGTTAGTGCTTCATTATAGCTGAGATGAACATTGTGTAGAATGGCTTTCTGTCCTAGACATAAAGACAATTGTCTATGTGTAAATGTCACTTTTTGACTTTTGTTCCCTTATCCCTCCAGTAAAAGCCTTTTGGGTCCAGATACGCTTTAGGTACCTAAGAATCTGGATAATGTGAATAGGAGTTAAAAAAGGCTTGTGGACCTGGATCCTTTGCTGGGTTGCTTACAGCTGGAGTTGTCTCCAGCCCCAAACCTGAAGCATGGATGTGAACTTTCAAGTATGAGACGCTTGAAGTTCTGTTTCAGGAGAAGTGCTTCAGTCTGAAGAAGACAGGTCATCTGGGTGGTAATATTTTGCTCAATTCCCACCTGGACCTGCAGCCGAAGCACTTGTCTGCCTGCCTATCTGTAGAAGTACAGTCAACTAAACCTGCAGGATTAAGCTCCCTAAGGAGCGCTATAAGCATAATCGTGGTATGGTTTGGAACCCAGCTGTCACAGAATCACAGGGGTTGGAAGGGACCTCTGGAGATCATCTAGTCCAACCCCCCTGCCAGAGCAGGGACACCTAAAGCAGGTTGCACAGGATGGCGTCCAGGCGGGTTTTGAATGTCTCCAGAGTCGGAGAGTCCACCACCTCTCTGGGGAGCCTGTTCCAGTGCTCTGCCACCCTCAAAGGAAAGAAGTTCCTCCTCATGTTCAGATGGAACTTCCTACGTTCAAGATTGTGCCCATTATGTCTTGTCCTGTCACTGGGCACCACTGCAAAAAGACTGGTCCCATCCTTCTGGCACCCTCCCTTTAAGTATTTGTAAGCATGGATAAGATCCCCCCCTCAGGCTTCTCTTGTCCAGACTAAAAAGACCCAAGTCCCTCAGCCTTTCTTCATAAGAAAGATGTTCCAGTGCCCTAATCATCTTTGTAGCCCTGTGCTGTACCCTCTCCAGCAGCTCCCTGTCCTTCTTGAACTGGGGAGCCCAGAACTGGACACAGTACTCCAGATGTGGACTCACCAGGGCAGAGTAGAGGGGGACGATGACCTCCCTCAACCTGCTTGCCACACAAGCACTGTAGTGAAGTTGCCCAGTTCCTCAAAGAAATGTGTCTGTGCCCTAAATGGATTTGAACTAAGCAGTCTTAGGTCCTCAGTATTTCCTGTTTAATGTGTTAATTCCTGTTCGGTGTGCTGGTTAGGCTTCTTGCTCTGTGCAATTAACTTCTCTCATCCCTTGTACAGGAGACCTCGGACTGATTAGCGGTGTAACTCAAGGCTAAAATTTAAGCTTTTTAGCATTGTATCCATTTGTGGATCTATTCTACATGTAATATCTTTAAAACAAATAAACAAAACCCATTTTAATAGCATTATCCCCCAATAAATTTAATTGAATAGTTGAGGCTGTTCTGTCAGACATCTCCTAACCACAATGCAGTCTCTAGTTTATTTGGGTTCGTATCTTGTTCTGGAATATCCTAAACTATGTAAAGGGAAACGATAGTTATATTTCTCATTACTGACTATTGATTAGAGTTTTAAAAATTGCTTTAAACGTGGCAAATGGCTGTAGTTCAAGATAGGATGTTTGTTGCCAGAGGATTGCATATAGAGAATCTTTGTAGTGGTAAAAAAGACAAGGAAGACAAAAGGTGATTCATAAAACCTGCTGAATAGAGATCCCAGATTTCAAATCTGTGTGATTTGTATGTTATCCACTTGCACAGGAAAAAATGATTGTAATTACTGTGAGTTCTTCTGACTTGCTCTAAAAAGGCTGTGTCAGTAAGAGAAGTTACTGGCAAATGGCTCCTGTGGGCCATGTAAATACCATGAATGTCTTTCAAAACAGTATCAGCACTTGTGCCTGCATGTGACAGCCATCCATATAAAAGAAAACAAAAGCCTGTGTTGTAGACAGCAGAGAGTTTGTCAGAATCTGCCAAAATTAATAAAGAAAATCTACTTGAACAGAGCAAGTTTTTCTATAGTAAATTACTTCAAGCAATACACTGTTTACCTTCATCTCTATCTTAAACTGAGATTAAGAGAATTGAAGAGTGGGTTACTTGCCTCTCCTAGAGTAGACCAAAAATTTTGCTGTATTTTAGGGGGGGGGGTTGGGGGTGGTGATGAGGAAAACAGCAAAAGTCCCTCTTCCCTCTGCTGTGACAGGGAACAACAAAGAGAATTGTATCCTTGTGGTAATCAGGAAGAAAAAAGGCTTTTCCAGGTATCTTATTTTCAGGTATCTTCATGGAATCGTAGAGTAATTTAGGTTGGAAAAGACCTTTAAGATCATCTAGTCCAACCATCTTCCTTCTTACCTTGGAAGCATCAAGTCTTCTGGATAATTTCTTTGCTTGTCTGTCAAGGATGCTGAAGAAGCAAGCAGGGTTTAAAAAGACAGTAGGGAAACGAGAGTGTAATGTAAGCAAGACGTCTGAGAGCTCATTTCTAACTGGAGGGAGAAGACTGTGGTAGGAGCATCTAAACAAGACAGAAGGAGGAAATGATGTGAAGACATAGTGACATGGCTAGTTAAAAATAGGTATGTAGAGAAGTGTGTGTGTATAACAGCAATGGTGGCAATAAGAATGGCAACAAAAAGAACCTGTGGAGATCTGTTCAGTTACTGTTGTAATAGGTAGCTGGATCATGTTTTGCTCTTTGGAGCCCCATTGGTTTGCATAAAGGCAATAGAACTAAGTACTTGAAAAGTGACAAAATAGCAAAGATTAAAATTTATTAACTAATGAAATACCTGTAAGATCATACAAATGCAACAGAAATAAGGAGTTACAGAAGTAACAAAAGGTAGAAGGAATGTTGGAATTAATTACACATCAATAATGTGTATCTATACTTGTCTAGGCCTGGTAAATAAATACAGCTCAAATACTGCCTTCTTGTTCAAAATGTTTGACTGAGCGGGTATGCACACATATACCTCACCTTGTGCAGAACTGTGGGGAGTACTTTTAAGCATCAGAGAAGGCATTGGATCTTAGATGAAATAAAGCTGGATCATCTTATTTTTAATTTCATTGCCATGTCTAATTTCTCCCAGTGCTTGTGACAAGAGAACCAGGTGTGAGACGTGCAAGTGTACTGTAACAAAGTTTCTGGAAAGAGCAAAAGTACACTGCCCTACCTGAACCTGAAGACAGGCATTGTATACTGAAGCAAAAAATGAAATTGCCCAGCATATGTTCTGTGCCTTGCTTTTTTGAATCCATGTAGTTTTCAGACTTGTTTATGCTTGTGACTCTTACAGAAAGAATAAGGCTCATATTCTGCCTGGTTTTCAGATGGGTGAGGTTTGAATGCGGGAGGTTTGAATGCAGAAGGTCTTACTCCCGTGCTCAGAGCAGAGTAGGGG
Source organism: Burhinus bistriatus (assembly GCA_013397275.1). Taxonomy (NCBI): domain Eukaryota; kingdom Metazoa; phylum Chordata; class Aves; order Charadriiformes; family Burhinidae; genus Burhinus; species Burhinus bistriatus. The sequence goes on along the minus strand of VYXH01001115.1, from coordinate 333,821 downwards.
CTGAGTTCAGTCCTGCTGAGGTCGTATAAGGAATGTTCCACATTCGCTTCACTGGGATGACATCCATATCAACAGATCAGAAAGGGATTTGGGAGATCTGTGCCCATTTGGCCTAGCCTGCAGACTGGGTCTGACTGTGAAGTATCAATAGTGCACTGTTTGGGGAGAAAATAGTTTACACCAAAAGAATCATTTTACATAAGCTGTATTAAGTAATCCTGCTGCTCTCCCCAATGCTGATCAGACCTCAGCTGCAGTATTGTCTAGTTTTGGACAGTGTATTTGAAGAAAGATGAGGAACCAACTGAGTGGTATCGAAAGCAAAACAAGAAAGAATGGAGGTCTGCAAAATATGGCCTGTTAGACTGGAAAAGTTTAGATGGTTTTGGTCTGGAGAAAACAAGACCAAGGGAGATTCATGGTAGCAGTCTTCAAGTATGTCAGAAGTTGGTCCACAGAGGAATAAGGTTTTGTCAGAGTTTGCTGTAGGTAAGGCAGGGCAATAATACACTTTAATTGCAACAGGAGAAATGTGGGTTAGATACTAGGAATACGTTTGAAATAAGAGAGGTTGAAGCACTTAAGGAGGCCGTGAGATCTGCATAATAGAAAGGTTTTGAGAATAGGCTGGACAGACCTTTTGTGTAATGCTGCAGTTTCACCCTGTGTTCAGAAAAAGAAGAGAGGGCAGATTCGGTGATCTCTCAGAGACTCTTTGAGTCCTTTCTATGCCTAGCAAGGGCTGTATTCCTATCGGTGAGTAACCTGAAATTTAGGGAAGATCTGCCTCTGGTCTGTATGTGAATCTAATGTGTCTTTACCTCTCTTCTTTTTTCTTTTTTCTTTTTTTTCCCTTCTCTCGCTTCCCCCCCCCCCAGCTTAGCTCTTAGTAAATCTTGTAGACTCTGATATACCTAAGATGTATTGTATCCAAGTTTCAACTTGCTCTGATCTTTGGGAACTTGTTTTTTGGGTTTTTTTTTTATTTGTTTTAAATTGATGACTAAGTGGTGATAAGACAGAACTTCCTCATGTATTGTCAAAAGTGTAAAAAGGTCATTCGACAGTAGTTCTAAAAGCTTAACTATTTTACTTACACGGTTGATTTTTATACAAAGTCAGCTTTCCTTTGGGCTGAACAAGCATATCTAGTAGTAAAGACTAAACCAGGTGGACTGGTGAAATAACTGGGAGGACAGCTGTTTTAGGAAATAAGTAATTTCCTTCTGCTTCTTTTCTTTCTGTCAGCATTTAAGAAAAAAGAGAGGGTGTTGGTCATCTGATAATTCAAAATGTTGAATCTATTTGCTGTTTAAAAGCTTATTAGCTTTGATTTGAGAAGATAGATTTTCATTCCAAAGTTCTCATGTATCGTGGTGATCTGAAAACATGAAATTGCCTGAGATCTATTGTCTTTGGGAAGAGAATGTAATTTTAAAATAGGATCTTCAGGTCTGATGAGATTCTTTGTGGATACACAAATGAAAACATACTGGGTTCAGTGCAGAAGTAGGGTATCATAAAAACAGAGTAGTGTATATCTTTCTTGGAGGTACTAATGGAAAGCCTACAGTTTGCTTAGTTCTGTTTCTGTGGGAGATTTGCCCCAGGAATTTGACATAAGTGAATGCATAAAAAAGAAAAGGAAAAAAAAGGAAAAACAAAACCAAAACCAAATCCAACCCCAAACAAAAAAAACCCACCAACCAACCACCAATCCACAAACCCCTCTAAAAGTAGAGTCAGAAAGAAATTTTGTGCAAGGAATATGGGAGAGACGTGTAAGATCTACCAGCTGAGTCCACAGTATAAGCTACTGCTTGTGACTTTTATTGTGAATCCTTTTGATTAGATCACTGAGAAGAACAAAAACATCATACACACAGTAACATAATAATTTTTTCAACACTAAAATATTTTCTTCTCTTCACCTCACTTGACCTATGAGACAGTACAGTGTAGTCTTTTTAATTGAATACCATTTCTGCTTTCACTAGTGTTGCTAGCCCATTGTCTTCCTGCAAAACAGGGACATGCCACAAATCTGAGATCCACTGCAGCTATTGAATACTGTCTGGTTAAATCTTTGCAGAATGCTGGAGCTGTGAGGGCAGCCATAAAGACAAGGAAAAAAAACAAGTGTTTATAGAAATTCTTCTAGAAAGAAATGAAGGCTGAGTAGCATTACAGACAAAAAGACTTAGGAGATTGAGGAGGAATCCTTCCCCTTATACAACTCTGCCCAGGCATGGCCATGTGAGCTGTTGTGACCACTTGGACCTAAAACCTGCCACCTGCCTTGTCTTAACTCATTCACCTTTTCTGCTAATGCAGGAAAAAAAGTCAGTTTGTCATGATGATCAGTGGAGGCAGAAGGGATTCTATGAAGAAATCCTTTTGCTTATATTTTCCATTTCTCCTGCAGTTCATAAATTTTTCACAGCAGGAGCTTGCTGTGTTCCTAATATTATATCATAGTGTCTTACAGAGATGGAAAGAAAATCACATACATGCAGTGCCAATTTTCAACTAAAATCTCATCACTTTACCCAGGCATCTTTCTTTTTGAATCTGACTCAAGAGAGTTTCACAGATTTTGGAAATTATGGGTACATTCTTCCTTTGACAAATGTATCTAAGAGTACTTAGGTGTAAGAGAGCCTGGACTAAGAGGCAGGATGATGGTGCAGTTGGCTGAGCCTCCCTGTTGTGAATTTACTGCCTAGCTCAGGGAGCAAGCTTTAGCCAGTACTAGCAGTCCTGATTGTCCTGTCTTTATTAAAACAACAATCTGAGTTTATCTCTAGTTCTGCCATTTTTTCAGTAGCTTTGCTATTTATTTGGTGTTTGTATCTTCTGCTTTTGTTGTCTTTATGCTCATTTATTTATCTGGTCTCACATTTATATTTCTTCTGTCTGGTGTTACACTTAAGAGCAGGGTGAGGTGTTTCATTTCCACGTGTTTAAAATTGGTTTTGAAGAGTTTATGATACTTTTCTGTCTATATATAAAAAAAACCCCAATGATTCCAGGTATGTTGCAGTGCTGTAGCACCATCTTTTTTTTCCAGAAATAAATTTGAGATAATATAAGTTGTAGATCTTGTCATGTCTGTGTCACAGTGGCATCATCATCAGTAAAGCTTCTGGAGTTTAAAGAGGAAAATAATCTGTATGCTACCTTAGAAATGCACAGTTCTTCTTTAATATGAACTAGCTGAACACCAAAAGGAGGTCAAGGCTATAGCAGTAATGAGCTTTTTCTAGCTTGAAACTGTGGCTTTTAACATTAATACTGCCAAACGGGCTAAGAGATGATATTGAAGGATATAGTTTCTCATTTAGAATTAAATCATCCACTTTTTGGAGAAGAAGAGTGGGGGGGGAGGGGGAAATCCCAGAGACTGGAAGAAAAGGAGAGGATTCAAGGAAGTCTAGGAGTCTAACCTTGTTGAGTTTCTGCCAATAGCTTCCTTTCAGGAGAAGGGTTTGTGATCTGTTTTTACTTTAAATCTACATGTATTATGCTCAGCGTTAAAGTCCCTGAACCTTAGGATGTGTGAGGATATTACTGCCTACTTAGGTACGACTACAGAGAAGGATGAAGATAATGTCGCTGTCTTGAATTGCCTCCTCATACACAGGTCAATTTTCAGCTCAGAGGCCATCATTAGCTTTGTATCCCTCCTAAATGTCTCCAGAAGATTTGAGGAAGTTAAAAGCTGTGGCCTGCTAGTCAAGGAGAAAAAAATAATAGTTTTATTATAGTTTTCATAAATCTGAGAAAGATGGAGAAAATCTTTCCATGTCAAAAGAATACGAAGCTGTCTTATTTCTGGCTCTTTGCAACTAGTAAAACAGGAATATCTGATAACTGAATTTGTTTTGTAGCAAAAGCATTGCTGAATAATGATGTGAATATTTGTAGAGGCTAGGACTTGCATTGCGTTGTTTTTCAGCCGACTTACTTCCCTGAAAAGCTGCATTTAAATTTTGTTTCATGGATACTATTTACCCTTGTAGATAACTGGCCTGTGTTTTTGAAGGTACTGCTCAACTGCTATTCTTCTGTTACTACTCCCAAACTTACATGCTAACATTTTTCTCACTCAAAAGGGGTGAGAGGCAAATTCACAATTTCCATTCAGTCTCATGCTAAGGTATCTCTTCTACCAAAAAAATTATGCTGCAGAATTTTTCTGATAATTTTTATCACATAGTTCAGATTTTATTTTTAAAATATGATTTTTGTTATAAACATTGTGCCCAAATTTTCTTGCCGCTCAGGACTCAACAACATAGTGCAGAATACTATGAAGGAGAATTAAGTCATGGTTTAGTTCTATCTATACTGGCAAAGACAAATTTTTTTTTTTTTTTTTTAGCTAAGCTGGAAAACTTGTGTGGGTCCCCCAATACTAGTTTTTACAGTGTAGGCAGGACTGACTTTTGTGACTCAACTAACCATGTTTTTTTAATTAGATCACATCCTAAAGGAAAAATGTTACTAAAACTTCTGAAAATATAAAGTGAATTGGGCTTTTCTAGGAAAAGATAGATACATAAAACTATGCAAATAAAATACAAAGATGGCAGTATTGCTTGTGAAACTCTGTTTAACAAAAGGAAAGCTTAAAAGTTCTAGTCTCAGCATTTCACGAGCCACTTATGTTTTTTCATTGGGAAAAGTGTATTAATAATTTTCATAAGAAATAGTTGGCATCCAACAATCCAGGGTGTCTTCTAAATTGACTAAAATCACAATACTAGCCTTTAATTGAAATATTTTATTTCTATGTCTGTCTGGGCTGAGCTTTTTCTAACTGTTGTTTAGGGAGAATAAGGTAGGAGCATCTGTACTACAGCTGCTGTTCAAATAGAGCAATGCCTTTACTGTAGACAAAACAGTTGGCACAATTGTTTTAATTTATTTGTTTATGAGGAGCCAGAAATAAGGCGGCTTTATATTCTTTTGAAGTGGGAAGATTTTCTTCATTTTCTTGAGGTTTTCAAAAAAATGTTTGTCCAGAGGGTATATCATAAACTAGGTTAGACAACTACCCAGCAGCTTTTTTATTTCTATGACATGAAGAAGGCGGAGATTCTTCTCTTTCTGTGCATCATTTCTTGGGCTTCTTAGGTTTGATATGAAAGTATGTATTAATAGTTTCCACAAAGATGCTGTGATATATTTGCAAGAACTTGCTGAATTTATTACTCAGTGTGCAGCAGACAAACTGTTTTCTCTTTAAATAATTGCAGATGGAATCCCTTCTTTTTCCCTAATTTTCCTAATAAGTCGTTTTAATCTCTTTTTTTGTCTTCAGTTGTTACATTTGCAATCGAATACATCTGGTTTTAAATCAAATTCTGTAACAAGTTCTTCTAATAAGCTTAATTTAAAATTGGTGTTTGCTCAGTCTTCATTATGTTGAACTTGTAAAAATTACTGTAAGGAAGTATATAAAAAAAAAAAGAGAATCTAGCTGTTTTTTATCTTTTGAGCTCAGAACCAGTATTTTCAAGTGTTGATATTTACTCACCCTTTTCTCTCACTGAGCTATTTATTACTTAAACAAAGGGTGACAGCAAAGCTCAGTCTATAATATGTAAATTCTTGTGGAAAAATGGTGCCAAAAACCTGAAAAAATGGGTCCAGGCAGCTGCGTCACAAGGTTTGACCACTTTGGGCTGGGGTGCCAGGAGATTTGAGACAGATGTTTTCAGACATGCCGCATGCCTAAAACATTTCCAGGGGTCGAGCTACAAATAGTGACTTAATAAGTGCAGAAACAGGAAAAGTATGCAGGAGGACACAAGAGTTTATTCACCCCTAGGTGCACAGCCAGCCTCTTTGCATTACATCTGCCTGTCAGGGTTGGCTATTTAAGCTGTCATGCCCTTGGTATTGCTCTTTGTCTGCCTGTGAATAAAGTGCAGCATTGTGATTACTAATCCCACTCCAGTGACTTGACTTTAAATGTGGTTTTGGAGCGGATCCCGGAGTTCTGTTTGCTAAGCTTCCTACTCCTGTTTCAGAGACACCACTGGAGATCTATGAGAGAGAGAGCACTGCAGACTGCCCTCCTCCTGTAGACCTGTCGCCTTTTTCTCCCCCCACCTTTTTTTTTTCCAAAACTTTTTGAAGGAAATCAATGGATACCAAAGTGATCTGTTTATTTTTCTTTTTTTCTTTGCCTCCGCTGACAGTGGGAAATCACACTGGTCGTATCAAGGTGGTCTTTACACCCAGCATCTGTAAAGTGACTTGTACCAAAGGCAACTGTCAGAACAACTGTGAGAAGGGAAATACCACCACCCTCATCAGTGAAAACGGCCATGCTGCTGACACTCTGACAGCCACTAACTTCCGAGTAGGTAAGTACCCTGAAACTGTATTTGTCCTTAGCTGTCCTCTCGACTAACAGAGGGAGGAGATGTTTTGTTATTAATACCAGTTGTGCATCTGTTACTCTTTGTTTGGAGGGCTGTGCTGAGTAGGAACCATTGTATGTTAGACAAACTTTCTGGTATCCTTCGGAAATGTTCCCAAAAGTTTCTTTTGTGTCATAGAAAAAGACTCCCATATTTTTCGTCTGAATTTTCAGCTGCAGGGCTACAACGTGCAAAGCTGAAGCTTTTGGTAAAATTCATCCTTCAGAATTTGTGTTGGTGAATGGAGAAAATGTCAGATTCTATGAAAGGTTCTGTTTCCTCTTTTTGCTTGTTGAATAGGTATCAATTGCACATAAAATCTAGCTAACATAGTGAATCTGTCTTCAGAGATTCATTCAGAGGTTCCTTAAAACTACAATCCTTTTTAAAAATACATCAGCTTAGAAGTTTTTCTTACTGCTGAGAGTAAATCAGATTTCATATTTGTCATTTTTAGAAACTGAAATAATGTTAAGTCCAATTGAAGTTACTGAAGCCATTCATTTCCCTGTTAATGTTTGTTCTTTCTGCTTGCTCAATAAGAGTATTAGCAGTGTGCCAGTCTAAACGCTACAGCTGCTTGACTGTGTTGAAACAAATCCTGAAAGCTGTCTAGGATAATGGTTAGAATATTTTAACTGTACACTATATGATACCGGTAGGAATTTGTGTGCAAGTATTGGTCTTGTAAGCTAAGAAAAATGCAGATATATGGATACATACCTAAACACTTTTAAATTTGTTGTTTCATATTATGATATCCTTCACTGTTCTTGGAAACTACTTTGTTGTCATCCTGAAAATATCATAGTATTGTTTTCTATAAAAACTTTTTAAATTAACTATTTTGCCAGTTTGTACTCAAAGAATGCCAAATATGAACATTGTAATTTTAGTCTCTGTCTACTATAAACATAATGTCAGGCAGTGCTGAGGCGGGCCAATACTGCCCTTTTGAAAGTGCACTATATTTCAGGCTCTGAGGTCGGGGGGAACTATTCCAAATTATTCTTCTTTTCTTCCAGACAAACGATACAAAGAGCAGTTCCTTCTCTTAACACTCTTACTAGACTATTAGGCTCTGGATGAAAGCTCGTGAAATTAATAACACATTCCTTGATAATATGCATGTTAGTCCAAAACATATGTATTTTTACAAATGGTAATAAAATCAGTGTTTTAAAAGAGCAATACAGTACATTTTGGGTTTGTTTATGGTTGTTCTGAAGCACTAGGAAAGAAAAGGATTTTGTGAAGGAATGGTAAATCAAATACTTTAAACTTGTGTTTACTGTCAATACAGATTTTTGCCAATCTTTTGGTAAGAATCACAGCTAAGTTATTTTTGTTTCATTTTCTGACTACTGTGAAAGGATAGGGTTATTCTCCCCCCCTTTCTTTCATTTGACCTAATTTTTTATTGAAATTATGAAATGCTGAGAATGGGCAGTCATGTAATTTGTCTGCTATGTAAATCTGTGCTGTAACATGACCTTCTCTCAAATACTTGAAAACTTGGAGAGTGGAAATCGACCTGTGAAGACGTGTTCCACACCTTCCTTCCTGGCCGCAGGCCATGCAGCTTGCGATGCATTGTGTGCAATAGGCTGCTAGAAATATCCAACAAAAGCAGCCTATAGTAGTATTTGGAAAGATAAGGGAGCATTCTGTAAAAAAAAATGTGTAAAAACAAGTCACTACGCAGATAGCTACAGATAGGTTAAAAATTTCTATACATATCTTCCCTATTACCTTTAAAAGACCAAAAAGCATTCACCGCAGCTCTAAGTGGCGTCATTTTTACGGAAGAGGAATAAGAAGGAGGTCTAAACTGTGACTTCAAGGCTCTCCAGTTAAAATAAAAACGCTGAGCGAATTTTAACTTCTTAATAGCCAGAGAGGAGAGATCCTGCACCTGTAGATTGAGTTCTTTCACTGATTACAGATTTTTCAAGAGCTTTTGAGTCAGGGTTTAAAATATATTCTACTGAAATAACTTTTATATCTGTTCTCCAAGTAGTGCCTCTCATTAGCTTAGGCTTGTCCTGATAAAGATGTCTCATGATGCATAAAGCAGAAGTAATTTGGATCTTCTGACATAATTTTTTTGTTATATTTTTAACACCTGTATTGTTTTACTTGTGCTTTTTGCTTTTAAGTCCCTGTTCTAAACTTGTTTACTGTTTATCCAAAATGCATGGAAATTCTTATTCTGATCATTTGATGTTTTAAAAGTGCAACCATGAAACAGAATGTAGTGTCAGAAGATACATACTTAAAGCAATGAACAGCACTTTTTCAGTTGTTTTTTTTTAAGTATTTGTTCTTCCTAAAACCAGAAAGATAAATTCACATGCCCTATTTGGAAAACTAGTCCTCTTACTAATAATAGATACCTACTATGAGTGGGGGAATTAGGAAACTGCTTTAGGTGGTTAGATATAAATGCATTTCTGTAGCAGGAGCAGCATTCTACTACACAAGATTGAATTTAGATTCCCTGACAGATTGCAGTTAGCCATCACTTTGATTTTGTTCTTAATAATCCATTATTTCTAGTAATGAGCCAGAGTAAAATTTTGTGTTTGTGTTCTAAAATTTGTGCTGAACTTTGTAAACGCTTTTTATTTTCAAAGAGTAAGTTGCTATACCTGTATTAAAGCTACTGAAGTTTTCCCATGTGTTATTTCAGATTCTTAAAATTTGCTCAGTTTGTCATTTCAGCTGAAATTTGGTACCAGTGATTCCAGGCAAGGAACAAATCCGGTTTCCTGAAAATCTTATAAAATATGGATAAGCCACTAAAAACAAAAACCTACAACAAGAAACAGATTGAGGGAAATGTAGCTGTTCAGGTAGCTGAGATTTTGGCTATTCTTGTGAAGAGCTCTAGCATTTCAAATGAAGGTGATGAAAGCTTGGTATTTAAAAGGAAGGATCTCCTTGATTGCCAGTCTGCTTCAGTGAAACTGATTTTTTTTGCAGTTTCATTTTGTGAATGGGATATATTGCGCAGTTAAACTAACCAACCTCCAGTATTTTATTGGCTTGGAGAATGAAAGCATTTAATCTGAGTGGAAACTTTTACTGAATAGATGATTCTCATTATTCTATTGGATTGATGCATGTGCAGTTTGTATGGTATTTCAGTCCTGATATATCTACAGAGGCTTGTAAAACAGGGTCGATATATGTGCATAGGAACGGATGCATATAGAATAACATATGAGGTTTCTGTCTCATTTGCTGTTGATGTTACTCAGTGATGTGTCCTGTTTCTCCTCAAAATCATTCTACATTCCAAAATACCTATTTTTTAAATGAATTTTCTCTCTGTAAGGAGTGGGAGGACAATGACTAATTTGTAACTGTAAAATGAAGCAATAAGGAATTAGGAAAAGCCCAAATTAATGTTCTTCATGCTCTTTAATTTTTTTCCTATTGTGCATATGTGTTTAATTATAGATTTACATTCTGGTTTTTTTCAGCAGGATTCCCACCTTATTCATTGCACAGGAATGACAGAACTTAGTAAAGGAAGCAGTCATTTAATACTGAAGTTTATATTCGCTGTTCATTTGCAGCCCTGCATCTCATTTAAAGCAGTTAATTCAAACTGTTATAAATGAGAAGTTAAAAAGAGTTGCATGCTATTCAGTGGAAGTACATATCTTTCTGTAGAAATTTTGTGTCTGAGCACTTGGCAGTATCTGTGTCAAACAAGGAAGTAACAGCATTCTGCCGATGCAGACCAAGGAGAGTTTAAGAATTTTTTGCCAAGACCATAGGAGACGATTGTGGTAGAGGTGGTGATAGAATTATTGCTGTGCTAGTCCCCTTTACGTCACTTTTTAAGGCTCATCTGTACCTATTTTAAGATTCCCTTCACCTTTTCTTCTGATCCCTTTTCAAACAGCCTGCACAGTTGTCCTTTGTCCTGGCTTTGCTATGCATGACGATAGTTTACTTAAGCTGTTGTTGGGGATGATGGAATACTTTCTTGAGTGCTTTCCCTTGGAAGAAGGGCAGATTTTTAAGAACCCTTTATTTCTTGTTTCATTGAATTTGAGTGCAAGTTAGTGTTTCTCCTACAGCTTCACTGGTCTCTGTAAGGAATTGTTGTGAAGGTTGAGAATGATGTCAGATGTGTGTGTTGTGGCCTGCAGTCTGTGTGAGCCATTCTTCCTCAACAGACTAGAAGAGAATGGGAAGATGTTGATCCATACTCCTTTTTTCTCTTCTCATCTCTAAAGGGTGCATTTGTCTCTGGTCCTAAGGTAATAAGGGTCTGCCAGACATCGCTTGGTGATTTGATGTCATGGTGTCCGAAGTGAAAATGTATCTCGTCCTTCATATTTTGAAGGACCAGATACGTTTGTTTAATGATAAGTTTTAAAACTTTCAGCATTGATCAGTGATCTGCATATCCTGTACCCTATTGCAATAATGCTCGAATTATATTGCCTGTTGAATTTTGGCACTTTACCTGTTGGAGTTTTGTACCAGAAGTTCTCCTGTCTTCCTGTGTTGACTATGTACAAATGTTTTTGGATAATTGAGGTTGTCCAAAGGTTTCCAATTATGTATAGACAGAAACTTCCAAGAAGCAGCATAAACATTTTGATCAAATTTTATTTGGTCTTCTGTTGAAGGTAATGAAAGAAAATTTTACCCATATATTTTAAAACAATAGGTTATTCAAAGAGAATTTAGTAAAAAGTGTCACTATGTAATCATTCTAACAGAATTTCCTATCTAGGAAAGAACCTAGAGAGCATAATCATTTAGAACTGCGAAAATGTAAAGCAGTTATTTTATGAAAAGCTGATAGAATTTCTGAATTTTATTCATACATGATCATGAACTTACCAATGCTGTAGAAGCTAATATTGCTTTTTATTCCAGCACTTCTGATCTTATCAGAGAACTGTGTTGATTAAAAATGGCAATGGCCTGTAAGCAAGCCAGCCCATTTTTATCTGTATTTTTTGTATGACAAGAAACCCAAGAGCAATGAATGATGTTTTCTTGCTGCCGTTTGCTATGTAATAATGTTGTTTCTTCGCTCGATATGATACATATTGCACGTATCCTCCTACAGTTAAGAGGTACTGTAAGACTATGACATTTGAGGAAGATTTATCAATACTGTTTGGTGTGAAAAGGCATTTATTTTAAATAACATTGGAAGGCAAATTTGGTAACATATAAAGGCTTGTGTGCTGAGGGAGGCAGACTAAAAGACCAACAACTTGTAGAAGTACTTGTGTAGATTGTGAGAATTTACAAATTCTTCTGGCAGCTTGTGAGGTATACACTGTTCAATTTTCTAACCATTATATTTTCTTCTTTGTTTTGTTGTACTGGGTTTAGTAAGAGTTGCTAGAATGGCAACCTGTTAGAAGAGGTGCTTTCTTCTCTGTGATGAAGTGGTGTTTACAACGCAGTGAATGGTGTCAAGCTAGGCAGATGATCCATGTCTGATCTATGTAACCTGTGCCCCAGCAAAACACTACTATTCCTATGGCTTGAGCTGAGACTTAGCAGATGTAGATGTAGCTTTTCAAATGGAGGATTTAAAATAATTGATAATGAATGTCATGCAGAGATTTTTTAATTTCTTTTGGTAGTATAACTGAGATTTTTTTTTTTTAATATTTTGGTTTCCAACTTGATTATGTTTCATCAGACAACCTAATCGATGAGGAGCTTATTTCTGGAGTGACTGCTTAACTCAAGAACAGCATACGATAACTTGTGGTCTTTTTTTAGTAGTGTATTCTCTGTGGGTATGAGTGAAGCGTTTCTTTGAAATATCCTTGGGTTTTGCACTGAACTTGCCATAGTATCATCCTTTTCTGAAGTAGCTAAGATGTAAGAACCTTGCTGTTCCCCCACTAGTATCAGTTTAGTCCTTTTACTCTCTATAGTGGCTACCTTGTTGCCTTATTTGGTAAAAGTTTTGTTTCTACTGTTCCTGCAGTAATTATCATTTCCACTCTGTCAGGCTTTACTGTTTTATGCTCTTTTTGCTGCCAGATGAATTTTTTTTCTTTTAACAGACACTGGCAGGCACTTGAAAATTTCAGAATTCTCAGAAACGTGGTTCAAAGATTAACTTTGACAAACTTTCTTGATTACTGTTACTGAAAGTTTAAAGTCTGTCAGTGTCTTCCTCAAAAAAAAAAAAAAAAGGATCAGGATATTAGTTTATTCACTGTTTTAGCTGGTAATTTGAAATTTAATCTGTTAAATGATGACCATGCTTGAAATATTTATTCATGCAGCAGCGTTGTAACAGCTGTAGCAAAATGAAAGCCAAGCATTTTTCCTCAAACTCTGGACTGAGTGGCTAAAATAGAAGGACAAACAATGGTGGAACTCTCTTATGAATTGTTTACATCATCTGCCTTATAGAAGATACTAGGAAAAATGTATTTCACAACCTGAAGAGCCAATGCAAAACAGTTTCAGAGGAACCACTTATCATGAGCATCAATTTAATAGATATTCCTTTTTTCCAACCTCCCTTTGTTCTATAAAGGAAACTTGAGCGGAAAGGGGAATGAATTCATGTACTTACAATCCAGGTAGTGCAGTGTAGGCTTTCCTAATATGAACCACTAGTGGACTAAAATGTGAATGTACCACTCTGTAGTCTGAGCAACACTCAGAGTTTTAATGCATTTTCAAGTATTGGCTGTTTATACTCAAATTACAAAGAAAAATTGCATCTTAAGGGTTTTGTTGGTGTTAATATCCACATCTGTTCAAAAGGAATGCTTTCTTTCCCCCATGTATTTATCAATACTTGTCATCAACAAATAGTTCTGGTTTCTACCATATAGCTTACAGCATCTGTGAACTCTTTCTTCATAATCTTAAAATAATTATTCAAATATGACATATTTCCCTCTGATTCTGACAGAGGCCAGATGCTAATTTAAAGAAAATACATTGTTCAGCCGGATGATTTCAGTGAGGTTGAACTTAAACAAGCCTGTTAGCAACTCGTTTCCACTCCCTTGCTCACCTTAAGGACTTCAGACCATTACGGTGAAGCAAAAGTCCGTCTGCTCTCAAAGCACTCACCAAACTGTGTATTATAGAGAACACAGTTTTTGGATGTGCAGTCATAGGAAAAACCACAAGTGGAAATGGTACAAAATCCACACCTGCAGCCTTTCAAAAACACATGGAGTATGTTTCCCTCGAAGTTAAAGCAAAGCAGAACACAAAGTTAAAATGCATAATGCTTTATTTTACTGTATATGGTTTTAATTTATGGGAATTAGTTTATGTACATCTGACTTGAAGTACTGTAAAAAGAGAACTAAGAGTGTATTTGTTTGAATGATTACATTGTTGCATATTCAAATAAACACACTACCTTGTACAGCTATAATTTTGTTATTCCTAAACCAAATGTCTTTGCACATACCTCACAGAAGATCAAGCGTATGCTAACTTTGGCTTAAAAAAGAAGAAAATTGCCTTTGAATTATGTAAGTACAGAAGAGTCTGACAAATTTCTTTACTGGTTAAAACATGGCATTTGTCATGGATAGGTTTCTTACCAAATGAGTGTCTTTGACATGTCCTTTTGAACATTACACAGAAGGAAACAGGCAGCTGTCACTGCTCTACAGCCTTTCCCTGTTTAGCCTCTCTGCCATCTATTCTGTTTTTGTGTATTCTGCTCCACATAATTCCCCTGTCTCTGCACAATGTAGCCTGTATAACTTTCACTTATTTGTACCATCTATAATTAGTTCTTAGATTTGAGTATCACTGTAATCAAGAAGCCTGTTGTGTAACGTAGATTTCATTTGGAACATGAACTGTATCTTCATTATGTACATATTTAAATTCTTTGAGATTTCTGTCCATCCAGAAAAAATCTGAACTGTTAAAAGGGAACTATTGAACTTTCAACCAGGGATTTACAAATGTGAATCAAGTTGAAGTCCATGGGAATTTTAAACTTTTTTTCACAAACCTCTTAAAAAGTCTGAGGGATGGCAGTCAATGGATAGAAGGAAATTGGATGTTTCCTGCTTGCACAGGAGGAGAGTTGAGTTTTAAGAAATCCAGTCACAGAAAGTATTTCTCATCTGTATTTTACTCAGGCAAATGCTTTGTTAATTTGTCATGTTGGTTGTATTTTCAGTTTAATTTAAAGATGCTAAGCTGAGCTGTGAAGTCAAATTTTTGTATTTTTACATTATTCAGATACTTCAAGTTTAGGGGAACTTTCAGCAGTTTTTCATATCAAAACTTAGGAACACAAGTTCTCTGACTGCTCCTCTTTGAGAGGGACTGCCTCTGGCCATAGGTTGTATGGGCTAGTGGTCTCCAAACTTTTTTTGATTGCACATCGCCCTATCAGTAAAAAATTATTGAGCATGCACCCTCAATATATGTTTATTTATAAAGTATATACATGTACTACTGTATATATCATATATGTACAATGTAAAGCATACACAAAATAGAAATTAAAAATCGATGAGATAAAGGTGAAATAAACTCTATTTTGAAAGTTTATTTTGTTTATTAATGGTACAAAACATATTTCTTTCCAGCATCCCACTAGATTGTCTTGCACGCTGCTTGGGGCGAGCACACCCTTATTTGGAGACCACTGGTATAGGGAACCAAAGGAGACTAGCTTTAAGATAAGCTGTAATATTAGCTTTCTGCAGTTAGTGTCTATCGTTTCTCTTTTACTTACTGTTTGATTATATTAAATTCAGCCTGTTATGCTAGATGCTATATATATAGGTGCTAGAACCCCTTTTGTCAATCTAATCAGAAGTTCTGTAGGTGCAAGAATGACTATTGTGACAATGGGGGCAAAGGCATTTTTTTTTGTACTAGCGCACAGGGTCAGGTACAACTGTGGTGTGAAGCTTAGTCAGTGGGGGTTGTACATAGCTCAGGGCAGTTGGGTGTATGGTTTAATTGCTTGGAACTGGACATAACCAGTCAGTGCTGACTGTATTTTAGGTTTACTCAGCTTGTGCAACAATTTATAGAGCTATTATGAGAAGTGTTGAGCTATAATGAGAAGTGTTGAAGTTGTGTGTTTTTCAATGGGTTTCAAAGTGTACATTCTCGGCAGAGTAGCCTTTATCCTTCCTACTTATTAGCACTGACTCTGCTCCTTTCCTCCTTCAGAACTCCAGGGTTTGAGTCTCTTGCTTTTCACTGGTCTCCTATGATCTAATAACTCTGAATAATACAATTCCCAATCTTCTCATATTGTGTCACATCCTCAAACTCAACTCCCTAGAAAACTTTCCAATTTCTTGTGATGCAGCAAGTGCCAGAAAATCTTAGATAGCTTATGTTTTTCATATTTTTTAACTAGTCCAGGAAGATCTGGATTACAAGCTATTATTTGTATGTTAATGGGTATCCATTTGAAAGAGTCTATTCCTACTTTATTCTTCTTGTAAACTTTTTCACTCAAAAATGAGCCCTGTGGTAATGTTACAGTAGTCAGAGAGCAGTCTCCTGATGCTTGGAAATGACGAAAAATTTTGTAATGACTACAGTTTTTGTGGCTTTTCTTTTTCTATTTGAAACATAGCTTTGTTATTGAAGGATGTCTTGCGGTATGGGATTCAGTGGGTCAGTGTTCATGGATGTAAGGTTGGGGGTTCATCCCACTCAACAAATCTTACTGAGGTGCCTGAGTCAGGAGCCTTGTAGTTGATGATGAGAGACACCTTTATGGCAGATTGGTCTATGGATGGCCTGAATAGCTGGCTGGCTGAACCTCTCTTCACTGACAGATTGGGAAACCTCAGGTAGCAACACTAACTTAGATGGCTCAAGAGGCACAAAAGGTTAAATGGGATGAATCTCAGCTTAAATGTTTATTATTCAGTTGGCAGAAGTGGTATGATGCTGATGTCCCTGGCCAGTGTCAGCTTTACTGCTTCTGTGGTCTTCACAACCTTTGCATAACAGAGGCATGACCACATTTCCTAAATGTTTCTCAGGACATTTTGCTGTTTTGTCTGATGGTAAACAAATAGTTTGATGTCTAAGAGCAGCTCTTTTCTCTGCCTTACGCTACTAGGTGTTACTACTTTTTTACTCCATGCAAGAGTCCAGTACATTTTTTGGAAACAGCCTGATAGGACAATGGTGTCAGAGCAGAGAATCAGTGACTTCATCAGACTGTAACAGTGTGTGAGCAGCAATAACAGCTTAGTGTTGTTATGGTCAAGTTACTCATTAATCCTGTAGCCCTTAAAGGTGAGTGATGCTGCTCAGCTCACACCAGAAGGGAAGAGTACAGCCTGGAAGGATCCTATAGCAATAAAGATGCTTGTTGTTCATTGTTATCTGTCCTTCTGTTGAATTCTTGCTCTGTTTGTTGAAAACAGATATACTACAACATTAACTAATAGTGTTACACATGCTCAGACACACATACACTATGCAGTGGAGTAAGAACCTCAAAAGCACTGGGAACATAGGAAGGATTAGTTTTTATCAGACATTGGGCACCTTGATTTCAGTGTTCCCACTTTGACAATGACAATTAGTTATTCAGGATTGCTTAAAATGATACCTATAAAGTCTTTATACTGCGACATACTATTTTGCAATCTGTTAACGTTTTGTATGCTGCAGAAAACTGTTTTAAGAATAATGGTTATAAAAAAAGTGTTGCTAACTTGCTACCCTTTCAAACCCAGCCTTCCCTAAAGATTTTATTTCAGTTGCATGTCTTGCACAAAGAGGAAAATTAGTATCAATGCACTGTAGGAATCTGAAGAAATGCCTGAAGTAGCTTTTCTGTATGTGTTAGCATCATTATCAAAGGTCTGACACTGGCTGCTTGTAATGCATTAATTCATGATAAACAGCTAAAAGGTTTTCTTCCTTAGTATACCTATTCTAGGCCTAACTCTTGTTATAGTCAGTATATCAGGATCAGCTCTAATAAAATCAATGGATTCACCAAGTATGATCAGGGTAGGAGTGAGTCAGCATCCATATATGAGGCGCATGTTGAAACTTACATTACAGGCAATGGAGACTGAGAAATTTGTTCAGCTCGCTCTAATACAGACACAGAGAACTAAGGCAATACCTACTTGACTCTGTTTTTCCTTGGATGGGATCTCCCAGCTTTCCATCCCCAGTGAAGACAGCATCCCTACCCCTTCTTCGTAAGTAGACAGTTGTTCTTTTCTAGTGTATACCTAATTTGTAACACTTGCTCCACCTTATTTACAGTGAGTTGACACTAGCATTAAGTGATGTTAATCACTAGACAGCCTTTCAGCAACTCACATAAAGCTCAGTTACTTGTGGAGATAATGATCATCCCAGAAGCTGAGCCTGTACCTTACCAGCTGAGTTACAGAATGAATTTTAAATTGAAAGTTTGCTGTTGGGAGATATGAAAATGTAAAATGCCTGAAGATGTAGGTGATCTGATTTTGTGATGCTTTCTTCTACTTGCCTTCCTTGGTAACTGCCGTGTAGTGCTGCATTAAGTGGACATTCCTCCAATTAGGCTTTAAGGTACTACATGATTTGTTAAAGCTTTGTGCTGATAGTGGTACATGAAGGTGTTTGAGAAGAACTAGTGAAGTACACTTTCATTTAAAGAGATACATCTTCTAAAATTGTGAGAACAACAGTGAAAACATGAAGAGAATAGCTAGACTGTGTTCTAGCAGTGGGATTTTTTTAGTGTTTCCTTTCTGTTTATTTTAAATGTATTATTCTAGATCTATAATATAATTTTGAAAAATAACTGCTGTCATTCCTGGTTTTGGAACTATGTTGTCAACATGTGTACTGCAAAGAAAACATGTGTTTGTCTATGAAAAAGTGTAGAAAGTTTATTTTGTAAAATGGTATGACTGCAGCCTGAAAATGGTCATCGCTACAACAGGCACAGAGTGTATCTGTAAGGTTTTTCTTCACAAATGTGAACATGCAGCAACTTTAGAATAACTGAATTGATAAATCATCGAAGTCATCAAATAGCCATAGGCATGAGGACAGGTATTGAGCTTCCTTAGTGCAATGTCTCTTTTTTTTTTTTTTCATTTGTAATATGTGCAGTATGGCATTGCAGGGAGAGTGACAGAAAGAGAAGGCTGTTTGGGAATTTCTTTATTTTTTCTGTTGAGAGGAAGAATCCTTCTCAAGCAAGAGTAATTCCCCTGGATTCTCGGCAGCATGTTTTAAAGGGTGAAATCATGCCTGTCCAGATGCCTTTAGTGACTACTACTTGCTCTTCTACTCAGTGATTCTCATCTCTACTGAGTTCAATTGTGAGATTAGATTCAAGCTAAGAACAGTGCTTTGAATCCAATCCTCAAAGCTGCCTGTATTTTTCTTTAAATCTTCATATATGATTTTTCTTCAGTAAGGATTCTTTGACAAGTGAAAATTAAAAGTAGAATTGATTAGGGGGAAAAAAATATGGATAAGCATGAAAAGGTTTGAATTTTGGAAGTGTTCAGACATGATTCAGCAAGGAAGGAGGAAGACACCAACCTGATTTTGTAGTGATGCCTAGGACACAGGGGGATCACTGATGACAAAAAGGAAGGGGGGAAAGTAATGATAAGTATAAATTTAAAGTTATTAAATATAGGAAGTGGGTAAGGATAGCTGAGGAATTCACAGAAAAATATTCCAGAGCAGACATTAAATATCATATGAAAATTCCAGCAGTGGTGCAGGAGATAACATACGACAGACACATTTATAAAATTATTACTGTTGATAGTTATTGAATCCTTCTGCTTTTATTCTATTTGCTTTGTGTGTGGAAACAATCTGTCCAACATACATGCATCATACAGAAATGCCTGATCGGTTTCTGAAATGTTAGTAACTAGAAATACTGGTTAGAGATGGTTTCAAAGTAGATGTAGGTGCCATCTACTACATGAGAGCTGTTAAATTCAAAATTGTGCTCTTAAAGTGGCCGAAAGGATGAACTCTCATGCTTTGTGAGAAGAATAAAATGTTCTTTTCTTTAAAAATGTAGGTCCATGTTGGATCAACAAAAACTTGATTGCAAAAATAGTTATGGATTTCACAGTCTAAGAGATATCTCTAAGTAGCCTTCCGGTTACATTAATGAGCCTTTTAATTAGAGGAAATGAGAATCTCCTCCTCAACAAAATTTAGTCCATCTCAGAAAGGGCCCAGGCATACCATTTTTACAGCATGTCCTTGGAAATTGGCAAACAAATGCTGTGTTACACCATCAGCGGGAGATGGAGGCTAAAACTTTTTTCCCCTTAATTGGTCTGCCTGTATTCCTCACACTAGAATATGGGTATTTTGTCTGTTCTGTCATAATATCATACAATGAGGGATGCATTTCTAGGACAGTTGATCTTCTCCCTAAAGCAATCCATTTTTAAAAGCCTGATGTTCTCATAATGTTTAGAAATTCAGGGTGCAGTTTGCAGAGAAAAAAAAAAAAATCAGACTCATGTATCCTTTTTAATAGTTTCTGGATAAAGAGGGTGCGTACATTTGTATGTGGCATGTATACAGATCTCCTTACTCTGGGATTTTTAGAGGCAACCTGCTGCTTTGGTTGTCTTGACAGAGTAAAATGTGGTTGCAGTTGGGTTAGAGCAGAGTAAAGATAATGGAAAATGCATCAAGAGCAGTCCTGAGGAGAGGGACTTGGCGGTGTTGGTGGATGAGAAGCTCAACATGAGCCAGCAATGTGCNTGGCAAGGGGGTTGGCACTAGATGATCTTTAAGGTCCCTTCCAACCTAAACCATTCTAATGATTCTAGAATTGTTGCTTGAACGCAGTTCATACTCTTCCTCTAGAGTTCCTTATTAGTTGAGTTCATCCTTGGACTCTGACGTTTGCTTACATCTAAACGTTAAGTCTTGATATGTCATGTGCACTCAAATGCAAACCAGCTAAATGACCCCTGCAATACAACTTAGCATTAATATTGTTTTGTGGAAGGGGGAGATGTTAATAATAAGTGATTATATGTAATTCCTGAGAGATGTAATCATTCTGCATTTATTCCTAGTGTTGTGGTTTTGTGGTTTGTTTTTCCTTTTTGTGTGTTTTTTGTTTGTTTTGGGGGGGGGGTTGTTTGTTTTTTAAATAAAATGTGCATGATCTGGACAGACACCACAAAGCTCGTTTATTTTGGCAATAATGTGGTTTCCTTGTCTGGATAAACAGCAGTGCTTATGATCCCATTCCCAAGTAGGGCTGCATTACTTTATTAAAGATCCCTTGGTAATAATAGTTTAAAAATATAAGATTAATTCTAATGAAGTTAATGATGATGTTAATTCACAATAGCTAAGAACCCAGTTTAGTAGCTGCATTTTTTCTTATCATTGCATGAGTTTTGAGGTAGGTTCCTGTTTGAAATTTTTCCCTGCAGCCTTGCAGATTGTATTTCTTTCCAGAGGAAACATCTGAAGTGCCTTCAGTCTCATGTTCAGTCTTTTAGGATGATTTCTATTAATGTATTACAGCATTCAGAGTAAAAATTTGCTTGATAAAATCCTTGTTATAATATTTACACATCCACTGATAAGCAGTGTGAAGGCGACAGTTTAAGGGAGAACATTTGATGTAGTTCCTCTCTTTCTGGTCAGACGTCTGGCATAATGGAACATACTACTGTGAATGGCTAAAGTAGGGTTTTTTTCCACTTGTGAACACTTTTAGTTGTTTTATTACTTCCTCACTGAACATGTGTGAATGTTAATGTACCCACTGAAGTTACTGCATTTTTTCACAAGGTTAAGACTTTGGAGTTCATATGCAAAGGAACATGCATAACAGTTTTGAATATATTATGTTCATGATAGTTATAACTACAGAAGCACAGAATAAGGTGAAACAAAATCCTGGGAGTATGTAAACAAACTAGATTGTGGTGTTCTTGTTCACAAATGGTATTCATCTAATCTGATAAAGACAGCCTCCAATAAAAAGAAATGTACTTTGAAGTAAAGATGTTCTTCAAAGTATGCCGCCTACCTATACTGTTCCATTGTCTGTCATTCCTACTAATTTGCAATTATTTGTTGTAAAAATATTACGTTTAAATTCTTGCCGTTTTGGGGGAATCTGTATTTGTGAAAGCTAATCTAAAACTACTTAAACTAATAATAAACCAAATGAAACTATTTACTAGAGAGATTTCTATATGACAACTCTTTCATTGTATTTTTTACTTTGTATCTTTTTGGTGTACCCAGCTGAAAAAATGCATACTGTTCTACCCACCTTTCCAGAACACTCTTACTTTTACAAGCATCTTTCAAAATATAATTGCATGTTGTTATGCATATTATAGGGTATTAATCTACCTAAGTTCATGCCTTATACTTAAGCTGGTTTTTATGCACAAGATTGCATTCAACAAAGGAAACCAGAGGAGAGCCTCAAAACATTTTTCCCTTCTTGTTGAATACGAGAGACTTCATTAAAAAGTGCTGTGACAGACAAGCTCATCCCCCCATGCAGTACTGCCATTTGTCACATACCCTGACTGCTCTCTCTCAGCAGCAGCAGAGAGTAGCCTCTTCTACAGGATTACTTATGTCTGGAACTAAAAGTGGTGCTGTCCTCACTGTTTGGATCAATGAATAGCAGTGGTACATAACAAGGGATTCCTGGGTGGTAACTAGGCTATTCATAGGAGCAGGGCATAACTTTCCTGTTTTCAATGGTGAGCAGAAAAGAGTAGTTTTCATCTGCTGCTGAAGCTCTTGCTGTCAGATTTACTTTTAAAAATTGTGTTTGGTTGTTACAATAGAATGTTTCTCTTAAAAGTTACCAAAATACAAACATTAGGATAAATTCAGAGGTGAATGTAGAGCTGTAATACTATTAAATCAAGGCCACTTGAAGCTTCTTTTCTTTTCTCCCTCTGCTTTCCAAAATACAAGTTTGTAGTATCAAGAGTATCTTAATCTTATTTAAAAAAAAATATAAATAATTATTTGGTTACTTAGCTTGCAACTTTTTTACATAACACCTCTGAATTACAACCAGGAATCCGAAGAGAAAACCGTTTAGGGTGAAGCAGTTAGAAAGTTGAAGGACAACAAGAAAGACATGTAGGAAAAAAAAAAAGTAGGGAATAGGGAAGAGTCTAAACTGGAGGATAGCATCATTACTGTAGCTCATGCCTCTGTGCCTTTTGTGAGTTACTGTTAGTTTCTACAATTAGAAAGTAGAAATAAATTTGGAGCGATTGCGCAGATCTATATATAGCACCTCTGGGTTTCAACTTTTGCCTAAAATGTATGGTGTTTAGAGGCACTACATTACAAGAATGTTGCATGTGGCAACTCTTCCCCTCAGGAATGCCATCTCTTCTTTCCTGTGAAAAATTGTCTGGTAGAACTGCGTGCTTGTCCCTGCACTTTCTGTGTGCTTAGTAACAGCGTGGATGGAAAATGATGAAACAGTTGTAGGGCATGTAGTAAAGCTGGATAACTGTGTAGTACACAGAGACAAAATTAATCTGCTAATTCGTGATGCATCCAGTGGAAATTCTGTAATCTAATGAGTGGTTTAAGGTTTTCCTTGGAGAGCCTGTTGATGTAATTGAATAGTGCTTATACTTGAGTAGTTGTTATCATGTAAGTAGAAAAGACAGTGTTGAGGGAAAGTGAGACAAACTCGCATGTTCCCGGAGGTGTAAAAGAAAAGGAATTTGTAGCGTCAGATGAGGAACATTTCAAAACCCATCTTCATTTTCTTCAACACTGGCTACAGGAAGGGAGTTTCCATCCATCCTTAGGGCTTGTTTGGGTAAGCGTGGGCTATTTTTTTAAGGATCAGGAGGATTTAGATGCCTGGAATTTGTTTTGTTACACATTATTTTGATTAAATGAAAACATTTGGATTTGATTAAATTAGTTTATCTGGAGCTGTTCGAGGTTGTTTGAGTATCTTGAAAACAAATTAGATGATGTAATTACATGGACAAACTGTATATCAGTGGTCTCCTAGCTTTTTTGTTGATGACTTCATGCCCTAGTCTTTTGTTTCCAACCCATAGCAATGGCAGCTTTATCAGGATTCGCATTGCAAATGTTCTTCTCTTTCTATGCATTCAGCCTTTCAGAGACTCCCTGTGGGGGCATCTTGATGCACCTTCTCTGTTTGGCTCATTTTGAACTGTGATACCCGCTAAGCTGTACCAGGCTGGGGGGAAGTAAGGCCTTTGGATGCCAGAGAAATCAAAGCTCGTTATTACCAATAAATTACCCAAGGATGAGAAGAATACTTAAAATGTTTGTAATTCCTTAAATCTGTCTCTAAATTTCTAAAGGATGGGTGTTCATTTCTATTAAGAAATTGTTAAATTTGTTCAATCATATGTTGGCTGATCATTAAGAGACAGTTGAGACGCTTGGCTTACAGGAGGTTTGAGTGAAGAATTTGTTGCCTTTCTTAGGTCCATTAATACTTTCTTTGGTTTGTAAGATACCCATGTGTGAACTGAAATTTTTTGTTGTCTTCTGCAGACCTATCTCCGCACTTATCAGACTCCAAGCAGCTAGAGGATTTCACACCATAATGAATATTTTTATTGCCTTTTTTTTAACTTTTCAGAGGAAATGGCAAAAACCCAGTGAGAATCAGACTCCAGTGCACCCTTTGTCTGAATGTCAGTTGTGAATATATGTGCAAACCCAGCATCTTCTAGTGGTCTCTCCCAGCATAGGGGTCTGGGTTTTGTCAGGAGTGTCCCTATGGCTCTGGCAGCATTCAGCCATTCTGTTTGTTTAAGCTCTTTAACCTCAATGACAAAACAAAAGAAAGCAAAAAAAACTTTCATCAGAAGTTGAGCTATTCAAACAGACCCTGACTTTATATCCTGTTCCTATCTTAAGGTGTTTTTTTTGTTTGTTTTTTTTTTTTTCCCAAGGGCTCTTTGCTCTTTGTTAACCTGAGATTCCCAGAACCTTGTCGAGGAAAAGTAGCATTTCTTTTCTCTGCCTTTTCAGAGGCTTACACCCCTTCAGCTCACCTTCCTTAAATGGTCTGTGTGTAATTCCAGCTCTGGTGAAGTTGTGTGCCTGTGATTTCCAGCACCAGTGTCAATCAAATGTAGCCCTTTCTCCTGGCTATAAACTACCTGAGGAAATGTCACAATTAGTGTGTGTGTGTGCATGTGTGCGTGCTTATCATGCCTATTTAAAATTATCAGATATTTGTTAAGAATTAAACAAGTTGAAATAGAATCGTAGAATGATTTAGGTTGGAAGGGACCTTAAAGATCATCTAGATCCAACCCCTCCTTGCCGTGGGTAGGGACACCTCCCACTAGACCAGATTGCTCAAAGCCTCATCCAACCTGCCCTGGAATACTTCTAGGATGAGACATCCACAACTTCCCTGGGCAACCTCTCCCAGTGCCTCACCACCCTCATAGTGGAAAATTTCTTCCTGATATCCAATCTAAATCTACCCTCTTCTAGTTTAAAGCCATTACCCCTCATCCTATCAGTACGTGCCCTTGTAAAAAGCTCCTCTCCAGCTTTCTTGTAGGCCCCTTTCAGATACTGGAAGACTGCTGTAAGGTCTCCCTGGAGCCTTCTCTTCTCCAGGCTGAACAATCCCAACTCTCTCTGCCTGTCCTCATAGCAGAGGTGCCCTAATCCTCTGATCATCTTCGTGGCCCTCCTGGACCCACTCCAACACATCCATGTCTTTATGCTGAGGGCTCCAGAGCCGGACACAGTACTGCAGGTGGGGTCTCATGAGAGCAGAGTAGAGGGGCAGAATCACCTCCCTCGACCTGCTGGCCACGCTTCTTTTGATGCAGGCCATGATACAGTTGGCCTTCTGGGCTGCAAGTGCACATTGCAGGCTCATGTTGAGCTTCTCATCCACCAACACCGCCAAGTCCCTCTCCTCAGGACTGCTCTCAATCCATTCTCTGCCCAGCCTGTATTTGTTGGTTCATTTTGAGTTGTTGGGTTTTTTAAAGTTCTCATGATATTTGTCATTTGAGATTATCAACTTTTCAGTTTAGCCTGGCAATCACCCTGTTTGTTTTTACATGGCTGAGTATAACTTACAATTGTGTATTTCAGAATTTTAAAATTTTTTTATTACAGAATTTTATATTCTCAGCGTGGATTTAATGTAGTCTCATTTAAAGTTCATTCCTCATACATTAGGCCAGACCTTCAAGAGATGTAAATCAATAGATCTGTACATAAATCAGTTGACTGAGTGGTTTGCACCACGTGATAATGTGGGCAGCTTGGAATTTTTATTTTCTGTTATATGTAAATATCAAGAAATTAAACATTCTTAATTATATCCTAGACCTCTCAGTGGCATTTGTTTGCCTGTATTTGCCCAGGTTATTTGTGTGAATATCCACAGTAAACAGTTATGAAAAGGGATGTGAATGAACTCTTTTCTATTGGTATTGTCCTTCCCAGTATTTTTTGCACAAACTTTTGTTTGCTTGAAAGCAAAGCTTTTCATGTGCCCATTCGTCACTTGGTGGACTCCTGCAGGAGAGGAAAGCCTGAAGAGTGCCCTGTAATGTAGAGATACCCATGTGATGTGGCCTTCCAGATTCCAGCTGCTTTATAGAAACAGGAAGTCAGAACAAATTATTTTGGTGGAAATACTGTGTTTATTTATATTGTTTAACAGCTGTATTTTGCACATTACCCTGGTGCTTCAAGGTGGGAGAGGATGTGAAGAAAATCTATGGGATACGCTTGTTGCACTCAACGCATTCTTTCAGTGAGACTTTCTGTTTGCTGTTGTTTTTCTGTTCTTCTTTCAAACACCAAATTGTTGTCCCCTTAACACTACTCTACACTGTTTCATTGTGTGATGTTACTTTTGCAGAAAAACGACCTTAGGTGGCAACCTTACTCAGGCAGATCTTTACAAGTACCTAAAATTCTTTGTATGTTGTTGCCATTGCAGTAAGCTGCCTTGTTTGTGACTGCTCCGGGAGAAATGGTACCAGAGAGAGAGAGAACTGCCATGCTTTAATTACTGCTGGGGTCAAAAATCCTTCATTTTGCCCTGAAGTAATAGGTGTTCTTTAAGGACGTCTTTTATACACTCATATAAAGTCCCAACAGCATTGGGACCCAAAAAAGTGAGGCCTGCGCTGGCGTGGACAGTCTTCCGAAGTCAAGTAGGCCTTTTTGCCCAGTGCTACAGCTTGAAGTACTTTCAGTCAGTTTATATGAAATGAAAATATGAGATAAGAAAGATATTAAATATACATTTGCAGAACAGAGTGGAAAGACAATGCTGATTGTTTACATTTGTGTGTGGACCTATCTGGCAAGCAGGCAGCACCGTTTCTGTCAATACAATTTGAGGGTGCTCTGCGATGAGCCAGGCTGATTTCACTGTTTCTTGAGCATTCTTGCTGGGCCAAGTGAATTACACAGCTTGGTTGGAACTCCTTGGGCTGCTGAATCTCCTGCCTTGTCGTCTTGCAACACACAGGTTCCTTTTCCAATACTGACGTTTTATGGTGTTAATAATAGCAGTAGGCTGTCGTCCAGAGATTACACCTTGGAATAATAAGCACTAGTTTCCCAATTACCTTGCATTATCTACAGTTTCTCACTTTCATTGTAATTCAATATAGACCAAGCAATACAAATCCAGCAAAATGCCATAATTACTCTGAAGTCAAGATTTTTATTTATTTTTGCAGTCAGAATCTTATCTTAAAGCTGACAAATGGATATTGTATGCTATTTCTCCAAAAATCTTTGATTTCTTAAAAAATGATCTTAGTTTGTCTTGAACAAAAGCTTTTTCCTGTTGTTTTTACAGCGTTTAGTTCTTCAAAATGTTGACAGCTCAGCCAGATTATGGTTGATTATAAAGTCCTTCATCATAGTTTTAGAAAGTGCTGAATCATGCCTATTACTGTTTGTACCTCTGAGTTAAGAAATCTTTTTCATTCAATGTTGACATTTTTCATGTTTCATCTGATAATTTATATTGCTGTAAATGCGCAAGTACTAGCTGGCACAGAAGTAATTACCCTTGTCTTTATATTGGAGTTAAAATATTTTAATACTCTGGAATTTGTCTCTGAAATCATTTGAGTAGAATCTCCCAATGTTTTTATGATCTTCATGGGTGGGTATACAAATTGGCTTCTTTTATCTGGGAGACAAATGTTAAGCAAAAATCTAGCTACTCAGTAAGACATGGTTTTCCAGAGACCAGCCAAAGCTTATAGTAAAACTGGAAAATTTATCCTCAGTACTGTCTAGTCTGGTGAGTTTTTCTCCAGTCTTCCAGGGAAGTGTAGGTGGTCCAGAATTTTCAGAAATGGGAGGCTGACTAAATAAGAATACCTGTACCGAAGTGTGAATAAGAGGTGCAGCCAGGTACCGTATTAATTTGGCATCTTACTTAATAGCATAATGAAATGAAAGAGCTGGGCTTTCTAAGGGAAGAATGTGCTTACTGTGTTTGTCGTGGAGAGGAGATGTGAACCAGGCAGAGGTCAAAAGGAGGGGAAGGAAAGTGGTTCTGCCACAAGGCAATCAAAAGCGCATGTCAGATGGATAGTCGTTCCTCAGATGTTGGCCCAAAGGGCCCCAGCCCTGGTCCTTTCTTCCTCAACTTCTGTGTGATATGTGGTCAGATAATACTAAAACTAAAATAATTAACAAAATTTTTCTTTTCTGTTTTCATTTCAGTTATTTGCCACCTTCCATGCATGAATGGAGGCCAGTGCAGTTCTAGAGATAAATGCCAGTGCCCTCCTAATTACACTGGTAAACTTTGTCAGATCCCTGTGCATACTGCCAATACTCCAAAACTGTACCATCACCCACAACAGGTGAACAAGCCTGTAGGATCACAAATTATCCACTCTACTCATACTTTACCACTGACGATGTCCGGACAGCAGGGTGTAAAAGGTAACTTTTTTCTTGATAGTTATTTTTTTTCTTGGAGTTCATTTTATTAACTCAGCAGTTATTACTAATCAGTAATGACAGCAATCTATCTACATAGTTTGAATCTTGACACCACAACTTGGATCATGAGCTCACCAGAATGACTGGAAAGTATTTTGCTCAATGACTGAAATAATACGAAATAACAGTGCTATTGAAAAGAGCTTATAAGTAAATTTACTTCACTTTATGGTGGAATTTAATGCAGATCGCTAAGTCAAAGGATGATGCAGTGTTCTTCTTCCAGGAGTGTAGACCTGTTCAAAAAGAGAATGATTGTGGCTAAACAGAGTCCATAAATTGCATAAATACCTAGGTAGAAAGTTGCAGGTGATTCCATGAGGGATTCCTAGAGGAGGGAAGAGACAATGCTTTTCAACATAACAAAATTTGTTTCTAATGTAAAACTAAAAATACAGTCTTATGTTTATCTTTGTTATATCACTTGGTAGAGTCCTATAAGTTAATTTTGTGGTGAAGATGGCTATGATATGATTCAGTTAAGTAGAGGATTCTTTCTAGGTCATATACCAATATTACAGAAAAAAACGGTAAGGATATTGTACTGCTAATGGTGTGAAGAAGGCAGAGAATCAGAAACAAGAAAAGTTGTGATGTTAATCAAATTTTGCCCAGTCAAAGAAAGTTCAGTCAGCTTGAGGTTTCCATTCTCCTAATACCTTTTTGTGAGGTGACAAATTCTGATGACCTTGAAAAGAAGTGTTGAATTTGTTTCCTGTGTGTCCTATGACTCTTGGTAGCATTTTATCTGGGTGAGATCCTTTCCATATGGAATGACCCCTGCAATTCAATTTCACAGTGTATGCGCTAGTGTGAAGTTTGCTCGTTTGAATTGCCAGATAGGTGATTTTTTTAATTTTTTTTTTTTTCTCTCCTTGTTGAGGGTAATTTTACAATTACCTCTCCAAGATTTCTACCTCGGAAAAAAAAACCCCAAAATATATTGGGGAAAGATGTGAGGAGGCTCAGTTGGTGGCAACTAGTTCCTGAATAACTTTACTAAAAGAGACCAAACTCTTTGTATGTTTCTGATAAATATAATCTGGTGTAGTAATTCTGTTTTTAGATGGGGACATAGCTGTGAGGGAAGTGTTGACAGTATCCTTGTGGAAACACAATATTTTATAAATGCTTTTAAGTATCTGCTCCATCTTTTCAATGGATTTGTTCTCTAGGGACTGCCACACAGTCCATTGGGAAATAGTTTCCACTGACATGTTGAAGTATTAGTCCCTAAAGCTCCCCAGAACTTTTCTGCCGTTTTTTTTTTTTTTGTTTTGTTAAGAGGAAGGGGAGAAGAGTGAGCAAATAAGAGAATATAATTACCTAAACATTTAGCAGAGCAGAAATTTATTTCTGTGACTATCAATTCCAGATCAAATTATTTTAGACAATATGGTGGACTAAATTGTCTAAAAAAATAAATTAAGGCATAGTTGTTTTTCAGATATAGAGTTGCTGTCTTAAAACACACAATAGGTTTCTCATTGCTAAAGAGTCTGACCTCTTGAATATTTTTTTTTCATGACCCTCAAGTCCTCATCAGAACCAACAGCAGTCTCAATGCCTTTTCTTCTCTTTCCATGCCCAAATGAGGATGTTGGGTTGTGGAGAGAGGAGTGTTTCACTTTTTTCAAGGAAAGAATAAAACAGTTCATCCTGAAACAGCTGGCAGAAATAAAAATTAATCAGCACATCTAGGCAGTGATCCAAGACCTAGAGAGGATTGTGGTGGTAATACTACATGGGAGGAACCAGCCTAAATTTGAACATCTCTAGGTGGATTGACAGATTAAACCAGAGCAAGTCATTGATTTCTTTTGAGGGGTAGGTAATACATTCTTTAGATTTATCAGCTGGAGAAACTAGTTCAAGGGATCCCACATCATACATAAATAGGTGTGATAGTAAGTTGGGGTGAGTTTTTGTTATTTTCATGACCAGACTATGCTGTCTTGTTTTGCCCTGCAAATCCAGTCTAATAGCCTGAGAAGGGCCTTACCGCTTCTTGTAACACTGAATCTCTTCCTCGTGTGGGTTTACCCGTACCAGAGCTCATGTACCATAAGTTTTGCTGGAAGGCTGTTTTGTGCTACAGGCAAGATCTGAAGAGCAATTAAGGCCCTATAACCATATTTTGCTGACTTTATTCCTGATGTTTCTGTCTGCAAGGAAACAATGCAGGGCAAAGTGAAAATAAGTTTGGGGTTTTTTTTTTAAGGAATTCCTATGTGAAACAATTAATGCTGCAAATGTGCCTAGAAAAATGAAAACAATGTGAAAACCCAAAAGTAATTTCTACAAAACAATAAAATTTTAAAGCAGCTAAAATAAATGAAATATGCTTCCTGGGAAATGGAGCTGTGACGTTGAAATTTGTAAATAAGAACTGAAAATGCCTAATCAAGTTCTAGAGGAGACAATTTAGAAGACTTAACAATCCAGTATGTGTTATAGAGAAAGTATGTCAAATGATATTTGTTGGTTCTTGATGTTTGGAAGGGGTGTTATATCTAATGGATTGTCTGGCCTGGAGGAGACTGTGTAGTACTTGCTGACAAGAAAGACCCAGCCAGACACAGTAAATGCTGACTTTGTTATGCAGCTTACAAACTAGAAAAGTTTTTACACCACCCCCACCATGCCCAATAATTTGAATTACATGTTTAAAGGGCATTTTGTGTTTCAATGAAAAGAGGCTTGAGGCTCATAAACAGTTCTGTGCACATTACATTGACTGGAGGGTCTCAGTCTATATACCCGGACTTAAAACTACAACTGTGTTTAAAAATGGAAGTGTCTGAAAAACGTTTCCTCCCTCTTTATCTGCCAAATCCTGACTTCAAAGTTCAGTGAAGGGAGTGGTGGTTTTAGATGGTTGAGATGCTGGCAGCTGTTGCAGGGGCACACTCAGGACTTGGCAGGTATATAAAGGTGAAAGGATGAAAACTGAAGCTTTTTCTGTGTTCCAGAGAAAGGTGATGGATCTGAAAAAGAAAATAAAGCTTACTATATATCCAAAAATAACCCAGTGGAGTTTGAATTCTGGAACTTTGAATGGGATTCTTATTACACAGTATGACCACAAATATTAATGTCACACCAACCAATTTGGACATCCATGTTTATGTAGCAGTCTTTACAATCCTATAATGTCATTCTTTCCTGGGTGAAGAGTTTTCATTTTCTTGTTAATGAGATTCTATGCGTTCTTTTAGCCTTCCCTCTCACCCCCAAATTTGGGCTTCGTTTATATTTCGATCCCTTTAAGGCACTCTGTGAAAGTTATAATGTACAAAAAAGAAATGTCTTAGAGGTGCCTAAGATATCTTTTTTGACATATTTTGTTACTATTTTTTCTTACATGTTTTTCCTTCAATTATTTTAGTGAAGTTCCCTCCTAACATAGTGAATATCCATGTGAAACATCCCCCTGAAGCCTCAGTTCAGATCCATCAAGTTTCAAGAATTGACAGCACATCAACAGGACAAAAAGCAAAAGTACCTCAGCCAGGACATCCACAGGTCTCTTACCAAGGTCTTCCATATCAGAAGACCCAGAAAGGACATACTGCTTACACAAATCAACAACCCATTCCTCATATGTTTCCTGTTTCAGTTAAGACTCAGCTTGGGCGCTGCTTCCAGGAGACTATTGGGACACAGGTAAGAAATGTTTGCTGAGGCTTTTGAGACAGGTAGCTTTAAAACAGTATTATAAAAGAAGGAAAATTTTTTCCACCAGTTGCTGGGAAAGGACACATTTGACATTCTTTTCCAAAAGAAAATTCTTTTGGGAATGTAAAATTTTTACAAAATAACATTTTTCTTAACCGCCTTCTCTTTCAAGCTAATGTCTTTATCTTTTGCGGACTTGAATCCCTGACATTCTGATGTCGGTTTTTCCAGCCATAATCTCTCCATTTATAGCTGTTTCTCCAAATAAAACAACGTGACTCTAAATCCTAGTTCCATCTCTCCTAACTGAACAACTAAGGTTACACCATCTTCCACAGCTTGTACTGGCCTTTACTTTAATGTATCTTTTTGCATGTGCATCTCAACAGCCAGTGTTTTTCAAGGAGTTGCAGTTTTCATTGAAATTCCTATTCAACAATTTCATATGTTTTACAGTATTGTAGGGTAATGTTTTGAATCTGTTGAAATGTGACCATTGAATGGGGTAGAAAAATTATGAAAGCCAATTGAGTGTTTGCTAGAGCATTAAAACCTTAGTTCAGTTTAAAAGAATACGATCACATCCAATTTTTACACATGACTATTCAAAATTACATACCTTCTTTCAGCACCTTAATAAGCAACACAGTGTTATCATTTTTGCATATTTGCATATATGTGTAAATATACAGAGAGAGAAAAAAAAGCATATGTGAAGAGATTGTAGAAGAAAAAAAATTACTAAGACCCTGTTACTTACTGCTTTTAACCTTGCTGAAATTTAACTTTTCAGACTGAATTTTTTTTACGCTCAATGCGTGCCTCAAGCTGAATTTTTTGAGAAGTTTCAGAAAAATCATTCATTTTGAGGGACGATGTTAGAGAAGGAATATGTTGTTTTACTTGGGCTAAAAAAATATTTAAGACTGTATCATTGAAGATTTATATCATCTGTGTGCTTAAGAACAGAAACTTAAATTTATCATGAAGGTCACTCTGCTTTTGGTCCTTCCAGGACCATGCACCCAAATTTAACCCATTTTCAAGTATTTAAAAATATATATATTTCTAATATATTCCACAGATATTTGTTAGATGTTGGCAGCAAAGTTCTCCAAAGTTTCATCTGCAGAGAGCATGGTCTGCCTTCCCCTTAAAGGGACAGCACCCATCATCCCTGAAATGCCAGACTGAAGCAAAACGTCCTTTACAAGTGTTTCTTCTAGCTGTCAGTGAATGCTGTGATGCCCAGTGTTAGAACTGATGGCAAGGAAATTTTCTCAACTTATCACTGCTCCCAAGCAGCACAAAATAAAAAGAGGGATGAGACCTTGCTCACAGAGGAGCAAGGAGCTTTGGAGAGGATTGGTGGTGGGAGACAGATAGGAGCAGAAGCAGGATGGAATCAGAAGCAGAATGAGGGTAATGTAGGTGGCAGATCCCAAGGTAATGATTTCGATTACCTTCTGGAACGTCAAACTGAAATCACAGTTCCTTAGTCTCAGTCATTCTCTGCCAGCTCCAAAGACTTTTTCCTGTAAAATATTTTTCTCTTCTCCTTTCAGTCACTGGTTTGTGCATAGTATCATAGCATTCTTGCTAGTGACATAATTAGCTCTGGTTTCAGAAGTCATTGCTGTGGAATTAAAGATCCCCAGTCCTGCTGATACTAGGCCATCTCATCAGGGTGTTTTAAAATAATTCATTCTGCAAAATGCTGTGGAAGAAGTAAATTTAAATGTTACACACACACACACCCCCCACACCCACACAC
>VYXH01001115.1:287675-299817 GCA_013397275.1 Burhinus bistriatus | reverse complement strand
ACACACACACCCCCCCCCCCCCCCCAAAATATTTCTAGAAGACTAGAGTTAAGTTTGAGTATGAAGCATTGAAGGCTAGTATTCACTAACTGTTGAATGCTTGATTTGTGATTCCAGTGTTAATTTATGCTGATGAGCTCTTCGTGCTTGTCTTTCAGGAATAGTAAAATCTTGAATTTGTTCTTTGGCCAGTGTTGAAGCACAAGTTCAAATGAAAGTTTACATATTTTACATGATAAAATGAAGCACTATTTGCACTCATAAATAGGGGAAGACAAAATTCCTTCCTCAGTCTTAGACTTGGCAGCGGGTGCTGCATCTTTTATCTCTTACCTGTTAGGCTGGATAAATTCCCTGTCTGTTCTTTCAGCTGCATGCATGAGTGAGGTATTTCGAATGACATATCCAAAACTTGCTGTGTGGCATGCACGCCCCTCACATTACAGTGGTTTTAAAAGCAGAGTTTACTCATCGCTCACCTGAAGACAGTAATGTGCTCCTTGTAAAGGCGGAGAAAAGGGGACATATGCTTGCATTGCCTTCGTGCCTGATTTGGAATCCTACTAAATGTTCAGTCTCCAATTTTTATAATGTTTTTTCAGTATTCCCCTGGAAAAATGTGTCTTTGCAGTGCTCTCAAAAAAGGCTAGTGCCTCTTAGTTCAGAATAATGCATGTTCTCTTCTTTTTTTTTTTAACAAATTTCATTGATCCTTTTGGTGTCAGTCTTGGACAAGAGCACCATAAGGATTTTGGAGGCCTTTTGTTATTTAATGGTTCGATTTAGAATTGGAGTTGCCAGGTGACGTTTTGTAGAGCATTCATTTAAGACCTTGCTATAAGTATAGATATAAGTGAGTCATTCACCTTTCAAATTTGAACCTGAAGTGTTAGTATGTTTTTCCTGCAGTCAGGCAATGCATGTTATTTATTTGTATGTTAAACATACCTTGAGCTGTGAAAGACACTTTTTTTTTTTCCTTTTAAACAGATCTGTTCTAAAAGAATTTGATTTTCTGTTTCTTTGATATTTGCTTTGCTAAATACGAGGGTTCTCTTTATTTGTTCAGACGAGCTGCTGAACTGAGCTTTGCTTTTTTTAAACTGAGAAATGTGTTACAAGTCCTTTCTGGAGTTTATGCTGGATAATTTTGGTATTCTTAGGTTTTTTTCAACAATCATCAATGTTCATGCGTTTTTTGCAGTGTGGATTGTATATTTGGCTTCAGAAATGTTTTATTAAATATCCTGGGATCAGAGGTGACTTTACTGTCTATAGAGCAGATTGATGGAAGGTTATGTGTGTGGCCTCTTGTAGGCAAATCAACCAAGTTAACAAAGGCTTTGCTGAACTTACTTTTGGTTCAGCCTAAAAGCACAGGATAAAAACATTATCAAAATCTCTACTGTGTTTTTGTGTGTGTGTAACCTCTACCATTCTGTGTTTCTCTCCTTCTCTTGTTCTCTCTATCTTCTTCCTTGAATTTCAATTGATCTTTCAATAACAAGTCCTCTGATTTTTAATGCTTTGGTTTTTTCACAATGTTCTGTGGAATATTTTTCATCTCCCAACACATTCTTCCTCACCCCACCTTAGTTAAATTCCTTCAACGTGTCTTATTCAAAAACAGGAGTCCTGCAAAAGCAGTAGAATAGTTGCTATACTCAAATCCTCAAGACAGCCAGGGAATATTTTCTGCACTGTATTTCCAACAGAGAAAATTGGAGTTAGCAACTGGAGCCACTCTGAACCAAAGCTTGGAGGGCATTATGGTACAGATAGTTGAAGAATCTGGTGGTATTCTGAGGCCTCTGATCATTCCTAATTAACGACATAGAAATTCTTTTAGACCACCTGTTTGCTTAGTTGTCTATAGTATCTTAAGTGACTATAACCAAAGGCAGCAACCATGAGAAAAGGATAGTAAAAGATGTGTGCAAACATGTCAATCTACAAGCTTAGAAGGAAAGAGAGGGAGAGGAGGAGCAAGAGAGGAGCTCCAGAGGAATGAAATGTCATAGTTTAATTCAAATAGATAAATGAAGACATATGTTTTCATACATACATATATACATGTATGTGTTGCTTAATTGTGACTGTTTTCTGGAGTGTCCTCAGCACTGGGAAATAAAGTGGAAAGAATAACTATAGAACTAGTATTAATATTACAAATTTTAAAAAGTAGTATAGGAAGCAAATAATGTTCTGGATGGTTCTGTTTTCTGCTCAAGTCAGTCCGCTTTCCTGGCTGCCTCTCTTCTCTGAGTGGAATACTTAGCAATTATTTTTTCTCTGAGAGATGTTATGATGATTGCTCCAGGATAGGTTACTATGTTACATGATAGCTTACTATGATATGTTGCATACAAAAGTTGTGGTTCATCAAATGCTTTCCTGGTACCAAAAAAGGTTTTTGCAGAGTATATCATAAACTAGGAGTTAATCTGCAGGCCAGACACTTATTGTTGTCATAAAAATGTAGAGAACAAACCTTTATCTAAACTTGCACCTTGTTATATATAAAAAGATCTTGAGAAAATAGTGTCTCGAAGTTGGGAAACAGATACAATGGGAGCAGTAGGACAAAAATCCTACTTAAGATGGAGAACAGTAGATTTGTGGAGAGCACTGTATGTTACGGTGCCTTCAAAAGCTGGAGACTGGGCGTGGTGTCCTACGAGGTCCTTTACAGCCATGTAGTCCTGTGTTTCTGAAATCCAAGGAGTCGGTCATCTTAAACCACTGATTCTCAAAGTCCTATTTAAAAAGCAAGCAAATAGGAAAGATTGTTTCTCATCCTTAATTCCTCCTCCTCTTCAGCTGCTTTTCATTTTAATTCTAATAAAAATGCCTTTATTATGACACAGAATACCTTGTTATTTCCTAAAATACTTTCACGGTGTCAGTGGTGCACCTAGTAAAGATTGTAGTGGTAATCTTGAGCCCTGTTAATTTCCCATATGATTACTCTGCATTTAAATCGAAAAAAGAATGCAGATGCCTACTATCTGTCAAAGTTCATATAAAGAAGATTGGGCACCGCTTTTTCCCCACCCTTAAGATGACTTTGAAGTGTCTACTAAGTATATTCATGTGTTTTCCTATGGTTACTACATTTCAGTATTTTGGCTAAAAAAGAAGTCTTTTTTTTTTTTCCCCCTCAAAATTGTTTGGTCTCTTTTTTGCTTAACTGCAAAAGTGAGGCTTTTTTTTTTTGTAAAGCAGCAAGAAATTGGAGAAGCTGGTTATTTCCAAATTTCTCTGAAGCAGGCTCTTTCTGACTAGATTCACAAGTAATGCTGTTCTCTTCCGCAGATATTTTTGAGTGTCAGTTTTACTGAAGGAGACTTCTGATAATCTTGCCATCCATGACTTAAAAACGAAATAAGAAAGAGTTGTTATTCTAAAGAGAGACAGATACTCAAGTTGCTTACCTGGCTGAAGGCAACATGCCAAAATGTCCAAAAGAGAAGCTGGCTAAGAGGTCATATCTGCCTTTGCTTGTTCATTTTTCCTCTCTGTCCCTCACTTCTGCTGATGTAATTGCTGAGAGAAGCTGGGCTGCTCTCGAAAATGATCGCTGAAACAATTTCAGTTAAAAATACTCTCTTCTGATCCCCCCTTTTTGTGGGGGTGTTTTAAATTCAAATCAATTCCAGGTTGCAGTGTTTGGGGGATGTTCCACCCCTCACTTGTCAGTTGTTTGCAGAATGCTTTGTGGTTCCCTTGCAAAGTGCTTGAAAAGGTGTTGCAGAAAAGATCCATACTTGTTACAGCTCTGTTGAGATGGATACCTGAATTAGAGTTGTTCTGGTATTGTAAAGTGAAAT
The DNA here is from genome assembly GCA_013397275.1 of Burhinus bistriatus. Taxonomy (NCBI): domain Eukaryota; kingdom Metazoa; phylum Chordata; class Aves; order Charadriiformes; family Burhinidae; genus Burhinus; species Burhinus bistriatus. Next base: position 295,987 of record VYXH01001115.1, on the reverse strand, counting down.
TTGGTTTATTATAATAATACTTTGGAAAATCATATTAAAGAAAAACAAAATATAGCACCTATAGCAGTCAATAGAAGCATATTTTGATAGATTTCTTTTAAATAAATTAAGCTAAATAACATTAGTGGTGAATACTAGTAAAGACTTTATTGAAAATTATAAGGGCTGTCCATTTTTCAGTGTGATCACAACACTCACATAAGCATTTTAATGTGTTTCAAATGCTGCTTAATTCTGATAAATAACAAGTATGTCTGACAAACAGATGTGAGTTGATCAGCATCTTTATTGGGATGAATTTCTGTGGAAATAGTTTGTTTAATAGTATGTTTCAGTAATGTCTTTTACAGGAAACATTTGATTTGGTTTGAGCAACACCCTTCTCTGCTGTCAGACTTGATAGAATACAAAATAAACCAAGCAAAGGGTGGCAGCTGGAAAAGGTAGCATTGTCAACATTGTATCATGATAAAGATTCTGACTGCAAATCATTAATCATTTACTTACCTTGATTCACACAAGGGCATACACTGATAGTGTAGTTAACTTTGAGCATATACGTAAAGTTTTTAGGAACTGGTCTTAGATCACTGGTGAGTTTTTCACAATGCAAAATATTAAACAAAGGCATCAAACTTTTTGAGTTAGAAATCAGAGCAGCAAAATGTGTTGATAGCTCTTAATGCATAACCTAACATATCGACACTACTGTATGCAATATGACCATAGTATATGTAGTCTAGAAGCGATGACAATATTAATATGCCAGTTGAGGTTATTCATTCAACTATATAAATATCCCTGTTGAACTTCTCATTTAACAAAATGTTTCCTGTGGAGGTAAATTTCAGGTATTTTCATTTTTTGACAGCTGTATGAAATGAATTTCCCTACTTATATTCTTTAGGCAGGACAAATGATACAAGTAGAATTCTGTGCTTCATACTGGTACTTTTTCTCTTAGAGCACTTTTAAAACCTTTCTTCTTTAGAATAGTCTTAAAAATACCATCTCATAAAATAAAATAACTGTCTGGAATTCCTTGAAGCTCATGGTTTGGCTTCTGAAGTTTTTAAACAAATAGACTGGCAGAAATCAGTGTGTGGATTCGTTTCCAGGATTAATGCTTCATTCGCAATAGATTCTTTGCATGATCAATACCCTGAAATATCAGAAGATTAAACATGTATCAGATACCAAAACCACCAAACATTGTTTTAATTACTCAAATAGAGTAAAGCTGGATAATTTTTACTTGCCTGTGAAGAATGTTCTGCTTAAGCCAAAACAAATTCTTTACCAGTTCTTTTAGAAAGTCTGGAAGTATTTAAGTTTCTCTGCTCTGCTTATGAGACAATGCCTGTTAGTAAGCCAGTGCTACATGGGATAATGCTCTTCATTTGTAACAACCTGTCATTCAGCTGCTCAGTAAGCCAATTAAGTGTGTTTGTTAATTGTTTCAGTAATACGGTTTATTAAGTTTGAGGTTTTTTGCTCTGTTTGTCATGCCTATAGGAAAAAAAAAAAGAAGCAACAATCCAACCTCTGTGCCTGTTGAATAGTTTACAGAAAGTTAAACAGTGTATCCATTCACTTCTGCTATTGTGGTATGTGAAATGCAGTCTTTTGAGCTGAATCCCAGAGTCATTAGCTATTAACTCAGGCAAAGCACCGATTGATTTCAATTATAGTTAATCATGTGACACTCATTTATTTATGCCTGTATTGTGGTTTTAACTAACAGCTCGTGACAGGGATTTGTAGATGGGTCGCACAGGAGTGGGAGTCCCAGGAAACATTGTCATCCCTCGGTGAGAATCCTCTGCGGTTACCCTGACACTAATTGCCAGATTGGGCTCTCAACTGCAATTTAACAGGGATAAATTCCTCCTCCTGCCTTAGCAGAGGGATTTCGAGGATATAATCCTTACTTTTCCCTGGCATTGGAAAACATATGAAACCCTGGTGGCAGTGCACAACTCAAGTACTGTTAGTGCTCCAAGACTGTGGAGATGGGACAGAGGCTGGAGTCTGGACAGAGGAACAAAGAGGTGATGTGGCTTGGGGTGGCCTTTGTGCACCAGCACAGGGTCAGCCAGAATTTCAGTCTACCAGTGGGAATATTCAGTACTTCCTTCAGTTATATAAAATATTGGCATAGAAGCCCAGGCACGCATGGGGAAAAATATGCGGATTCGAAACAATACTTTAAGTGTCTGTGAGTGCTTTTACCCAGGAAGAACTTTGTTTTATAGCAGTACCATGTGTGCCTCATACTGCTGCTACTGCTGAGCCTCTTTCAGCACAGTTGCACTCTTTTATACCAATCCTTCATGACTTCTTTGCCTTCTGAATCAGTAAGAATTATCTCCAAATCATAAACTTGTGACAAATGTATCGTTCATGAAAATCTGTTCGCTCTCTCTGAGGTGTTTTCCAGAAGCCCTCAGGAATACTGGCTAGATTAGTTTAAAATGTATGTGGATGATGGATAGAAAAGTGTAAACTTAAGCTTAGAGAATGGCATCATCTTCATGCATAGTGCAAGCTATGTGCTTGTGTTTAGCTTCCCTGCTTATTTTAGGCTCATGCTTATGTGCTGGAGTTGTGTTGAATGGTGAGACAAACTGAAAATAGTTACAGATTCCCCCAAGTGACTTTTCCAGTCACTTGTGACTCAGAGACTGGAACAGACTGTCTCAAGAACTAATGAGTTCTTCTCAGTAGTAGGAAGTAAGACTTTTGAAGTGGATAGAAATTACCTAAAAGTTTGAGACCTCTAGAAACAGAGCTTCGGTTCATTGATGCTTAGGGTCTGTGAAAGGGAGGAGCATTTTAAGAAATTGTAGCTGGCTAGGAAACAGTTTGTGCAGTGCCACGAGTGTTGAAAGTATCTGAAGCACTATTAGATGTACTAGAGAAATCAGGGTTTATTAGCCATAGAAGAACTCTCTGTTTCTGCTTGGCTTAGGACTTTGCAGAGCAGTCATTTTTTCTGATGCATAGCTCCAAAATTACACAGATCTTACACCACTAAGAGCCCCATGTGGCAGTTGCTTTTCCTCGCTGGCCAGTTTCTACAATGATCTGGACGTTTACCAAATTATCATTGATTCTTCAAGCTTTAATTCACCATAGAGGCAGTGGGAGCAGCAGCTTTAATCATTGCCAGTTTTTACTGACAGGACTACAAACCACAGTTGCCAGATGACTCAGACTTTGGCATCCTTATTTTTGCTCATGGTTTTTATATGGAAATTTGAAAAAGTTATGACCACAGAGATCATGATTTTCAGTAGAATGCAAATGCTGTAGCACCACACCTAAACTAAAAGTGGGCTTTACTCCATCTTCTTCCTCCTCTTTTTTTTTTTCTTTGTTTTTTTTTTTAATGTTTTTAATTTACTGCTGTTAATGATGCCCTTTTTATTCTGGGGAAAAAGGAAAAAAAAAAAAAAAAGGCAAGTTCATGATGGCATGTTGCTCTCAGGTTAGTGGAGTCTTGCCTTGACACACACGAGCTGCTCGGATGTGTGTGAGGCTTTATGGCCTTGCAGAGGAACACTGGGTGTTAGGTAATGTGCCTAGCTGCCCAAATGCTCCATTTCTGAGATCATAAGGGGAGGTCCAGCACCAGGCTTGATGCCTCCCGCTTCTTTTCAGAGAGAGGAAAGTTGTAAAACTGAGGGCACAAGGTGGGGCAGAAGTTGAGTGCAAACTGGTTTAGCTGACTCTTAATACCAGCCACAGTATACGACTTCAGTGAATGGCTTCTCTGTCTTTGAAGAAGCAGTCACAGCTCTAGGAAAGGAGTTGAGCAGCTGTAATTATAAAGTAAAACTGAGTAGATGTGATTATAAAGTACAATGGTCCTTCCTGGAGCATGCTCACCTGGGATGCAGGTTGAGAAACCAGCACTGTGTAAAGACATAACATGAATTCCTAAGGTCTTAGAGCAGCCTCTTGGAGTACTCTCCAGCTGAAAGATTTTTGAGCTTCTGGGAACCTGCAGTGAGATCTGTATATCATCTAGCTAGGGGTAGTTGAAAGAGCTAGTTCCAGGTTTGAAAACAGTTGAGCTGCTGCAGCAGAGGGAGTTGTGTAGAACTCCCTGTTTGTGCACCTTGATGGCCTTTGTGTAGTGCCAGGCTGAGAGTTGCTTCTGGAAATGGAATTCGGTGGACTCTGACTGCCTGATCAGGCATGGTCAATCTTGCACTAACCCTGCCAGTGCCCAAGCCAGCAGAGTGCAAGACATTCTGAAAGAGATGCGTTCACATAACGTAAGCCTGGGCCCGCATCTGAAAGGTGGGACTTGCTTTGATACTTTACTGTTTTAACACAGTCAAATACCATCCAGGCCAGGACTGTTTCTCAACCTTGAAATGTGGGAAAATATGTCACAAGACCCTCTGCAGACAGTAGTGTGAAATATACTCCTAAAATTGCACAGTAACTGAGCAGTCTCTTGTAACCTCGTTGGCCACTCTGTTCTTTATACTGTTCATGTGTCACCCTAAAATGAGGCTCAAAGCACAAGTGGTGCTACCCTGTATAGGGGTGATGCGCAGAGGCGCACTGTAACTTCGCTAAGTTGCCCTGGTGTGAAAAGCGCCATTTCACAAGAGGGGCTGGCTTTCACTGGGACAGAGGATGCTCCCGGCTGCTTTTAATTTGTTCCTGAGATATTTCAGGAGGTGCCTGGGGAGTATCTGTGAAAAAGGGGCAGAGAAGATGGCTGGGATGATGCCTTGCCAGCCCTTCCCATGCAAAGAGGTGGCCCTCTGACTCAGAGCCCTGATGTTTTTGGGTAGCCTGGTATCCCGTTAGTAGTCACTAACAGGAAGCTACACAGAGTAACTCTACTTCAGAACATCATTGACTCATGGGTGTCAATACGATTAAGAGCACACTGGAAAATTTTCGGGAAGGTTGGAGGAAGCCGTCAGTGCCTGTGCATTCAGCACATTGGCTGGGTTACCAGCTGAAGTGAAAGCAACCACAAGGCCTGCGCCACAGGATGAGCCAGCTAAGCACAGTGAGCGTTTGGGTCAGAGGTTTATATGCTGTCAGGAAGGGAAGTTAGATTAGGGAAGGTCTTTTTTGTGCGTACCAAGGATTCGCACTTCAGCACGTTTGAATTGTTTGCTGCAGTGCCTATTTATATCAACATTTCCTTTGAAAGTCTTAGTAAGTGCAGCTGTTGTGCACTTCTCTTGTGCTTTGTGCACTTCCATTTTATACCTAATTGACAGATTTAGATTTTTTTTTAATGTCTGCATCTCAGAAATACATTTAAGCTTTCTTTACCATGCAAAATGGAAGAAAATTACAAAAGTCAAGAACATAACTAGTACATTGTAAGCTTACAAAAATTAGTATTCTCATTAATAAAAAGCGTAATAAGTATATTCTTGATCAGGGAGGAAAAAAAAAAAGGAACATTGACCTCAGAAATTATTGCAAGACTAATTTAAATATTTGCATGGGGAAAGAGACTGTTGTTTGAAATAACATAGGCATCACTATCTTCAGCTTCTGTTATCTGTGTTACCTTCTTCAATATCTGGACGGCAGAATCTGTCAGTATAATTTGGCAATTTTCAGTAAGTGGTCATAAGCATTTTGTGGCTGGGAGGCTGCCTGGCAAAAAAGGACCTCGGAGTGTTGGTTTACAGTCAACTGAATATGAGCCAGCAGTGTGTCCAGGTGGCCAAGAAGGCCAACAACATCCTGGCTTATATGAGGAATAGTGTGGTGAGCAGGACTAAGGAAGTGATTGTCCCCCCTGTACTGGGCACTGGTGAAGCCCCACCTCAAATACTGTGTTCAGTTTTGGGCCCCCCCACTATAAAAAGACATTGAGGTGCTGGAGTGTGTCCAGAGAAGGGCAACGAAGCTGGTGAAGAGCCTAGAAAACACATCTTACAAGGAGTGGCTGGGGGAACTGGAGGANGACTCGATGATCTTAAAGGTCCCTTCCAACCTAGATGATTCTATGATTGCACATAAGCTGGCAGGAGGTTGAGGCTTCTTAATAGGAAATAACATTATAGAAATCAGTCATACTTGTCTTTCTTTAAGAGAGTAATCAGAAAGGTATTTGAGATAATTTGTACAGCTTTCGAAAAAGTGGACAAGCATGTTTTTATGAGGAAAAATGTAGGGAATAGGTGCCAATGGCGAGTTGCTACCTTGGAAATACAGTTACTCATTCCTGTTCTCTTCTGTTTCTTTCTACTTCTTTTCAAGTTGACACAGGGGAAGATAATAATGTCACCTAATTTGCTCATGCCTTTGTAGAGAGCCATTGCAATGCACGGGCACTATTTAAGTTCAGCTAAGAGCTCCAGTGAATCTTCAGTGCCTCAACAAGAGGTTGACCCAAGATGACTGAAAAAGAACATTGCACTAGAAGTGAGCATCATATAGTATCACTAACCGGAGTATTCTTTACTTGACTATTCCAGTGTGGCAAAGCACTTCCTGGCCTTTCCAAGCAAGAAGACTGCTGTGGAACCGTGGGTACTTCCTGGGGTTTTAACAAATGCCAGAAATGTCCCAAGAAGCCATGTAAGTGCCATTTTGTTGTTATTCTCTGGATCAGTTTATGGCTTTTTTCCCTCTCAAGTAGTATTTTTCCTTTTTTGGGGGAGGGAAAAAAAAAAAAAACTAGTAGAAAAAGTATGTTATGGTTTGACTAGGCACAGGTTGTAGAAACTGGAATTCTCCTGCATGCCAGCAGTTACAATATGCAGGCACTCAATGCAGCCAGCAAAGTTAACATTGTTGGTTTTTTTCCCCTTTCTCCTCCTTTAAGTCAGTGATACACGGTTGCATTTTCTGAGTGCAGGCAGGATAATGACATTGAATCATCTTGCCTCTTTCGGCTGGATTTATTTTTTTAAAAGTTTGTGCAGAAATGTTAAATATATATATAAAATATAAATCCACTTACTGCTTGGAGAGAATGCAGTGACGTCTTGGGACTGCAGATGAACTTTCAAGTTTGGAGCCAAAGTTTGCCAGGCTCTAAATTGTCAGTTACATTTTTTTGCTCTGTTTTTGAAGTATCTTCCTCAACAATTAGGCAATGACAAGGACTTTCTTCACTACTTTGTTATGATTTGACGTCATACTATAATGAGAAAGAAATTTCAAATTATTTGCGTGATAGGTGAAGCTAGTTTCTTAAACTTTTTGTGAATTACATTATTGTTGCACAGGAATATTTCTGTCACATCATATTTTCATCACTAAGTGAAAGATGAGAAAAGATAATGTAATCTCTGTTTTGCAGATGGTGTGCATCTGCATTTAGTGGGCCAAAAATAGTGCAGGGAGTTGCAGTCATTCTTATCTAAGTCTTCTAGGCCCATGTTATTCGTACAGATAGCAATGCTGAAAATGTGTTGTGTTTGATTTTTTTATCTTTTTTTTTTCTGTGGAAGCATATTTTTGTCCACAAGTCTTAATGTGGTTGTAAATACAATTCCTGCAGAAAATCTGCTGTTATTCCTACTTCTGACTTCTCCTTCCACAGGAGAGTCTGATGTAAATTTATGCTGACTCAGTATGATCTGCTAGTTTATGGAGCGTTTAAATTTAGTCTTTTGGAGTATGTTTATCTTATGATGTGCTTCTGAAAGACAGCCTCCTTGGGGATTTTGAGGGCTATAGTTAATAAAAGACTCGGGTATCTAAATTTTTATTCCTGCAGCACATAAATACAATTTCTAAGAGACGTGCATTCTGTATTGGTGTATGAATTGTGAAATCACAGAATCACAGGGGTTGGAAGGAACCTTTGGAGATCATCTGGTCCAAGCCCCCTGCCAGAGCAGGGACACCTAAAGCAGGTTGCACAGGATGGCGTCCAGGCGGGTTTTGAATGTCTCCAGAGTCGGAGAGTCCACCACCTCTCGGGGCAGCCTGTTCCAGTGCTCTGCCACCCTCAAAGGAAAGAAGTTCCTCCTCATGTTCAGATGGAACTTCCTACGTTCAAGATTGTGCCCATTATGTCTTGTCCTGTCACTGGGCACCACTGCAAAAAGACTGGTCCCATCCTCCTGGCACCCTCCCTTTAAGCATTTGTAAGCATGGATAAGATCCCCCCTCAGGCTCCTCTTCTCCAAACTAAAAAGACCCAAGTCCCTCAGCCTTTCTTCATAAGAAAGATGTTCCAGTGCCCTAATCATCTTTGTAGCCCTGTGCTGTACCCTCTCCAGCAGTTCCCTGTCCTTCTTGAACTGGGGAGCCCAGAACTGGACACAGTACTCCAGATGTGGACTCACCAGGGCAGAGTAGAGGGG